>NMRB01001321.1:0-18841 GCA_002633025.1 Notospermus geniculatus
CCCCCCCCCCCCCCCCATGGTTCGGTTCGAGCGCTCTTTGTCTTGTTGCTTCAAAATTTATGCCCATTTTTCACCAATACTTAATGAAGTAATGAGATACCAGGGCTTGAAATAAGCTGTGGCCATTTACTAAAACACCCTTAAGCCTAGTTTTTATACTTCGACGCAAACCCTTCGGCGTCCGACGCACGACCAAATCTGGACGCCGACTTCGCGGAATTGATTCAGAGTCCAGCGTTCTTTAGCGACGGCGACCCGTTATGAAATGACTCAAGTACTTACAGCCTCGCGATCGGACGCCGACCAAATCGCACGATGGGCTCGGCGTCGAACGCAAGATCGCGCGTTGGTCGCCAGCGATGGTCGTGCGTCGAAGTATAAACTAGGCTTTACTGGCCCTCTATAGTGTCCAGGGCCATGGCTGGCTGACCCTAGGCACATTGTGTGCCTTCATTTGATTGATGTAATAATGAACTGGGTCAGCTGAAGTTGCCCATCCATGACCTTGGACAAGAATCATTTTAGAGTGCCAGTAAGGATGTTTTGGAAAATGGCCACAACTTATTTCAGGCCCAGAGATACAGAGCTATCACTTAGGGTGCTGTAAAATCAAATACATGTATGTATTCAGCGATGTAATCTTTCAACTGGGAACATTTTCGGCCTACAGCATTTGTCAGTGGTATCACAGGAAACATCCAGTATCACACACAAGAGTCATATAATCAACTTCCTCACCTAGTGGTTTGGTGAAGGACACTCCCAAAACTTTCTCCATTTTACACTTCAGGCCTGTTTTCTCCAAATGCAATGGATACACTATCATGCAGTGAATGTTTCTACGTGTGATAACCTCAGTACATCTCTGTAGAAAGAAAATGCTGTGCTTCAGAAAAGCTTCCTCCGAGTTGCAATCGATCTCAAATTCATGACTTTCCCAGTCTCTCTCATCGTCCTTTAAAATAGTATGAAAACTCACCCCGTCAATTACATTATCCTTGTCATGAGAAACCTGAAAAACCTTCGGGAACCGATACGGTAAGGAAAAATTAGACGCTATATTGAACCGATAGGGAACCTCACGTATCTGGATTCTATCCGTAAGGCATTGCTTTCGGAAGTCCTCCCTCTTCGAATAATCCGCCAATTTTTCCATTTCTATTGCCTGTACAAAGCTGGCTTCGTGTTGGTGACTTTCTAATGCAGTTTTCATGTTCGATAGGTCCAGTTGTGTTGGTGAGAAGTAGAAGAAAGGCTGAAAATAAAGATGAATGACATCCTTCATTGTCAGGAATTTTAGGCCTCGCATCATCGCGGAAACGGAAGCAATAGGAGCGGTCAGTGAGTTTAACAAAAGGTGTCACTGCGGCTTAATTCAATACATGTAGCGGACCCATTCATTCTTTATCGAGCACCAGTCACGTGGATTTTCCTGTGTATTGGTCCGCTAGAACTTTGCTGCCATCTTTTGCCAATACGCGCGGCTGACTGCTCCTACTGAGCCTTAATCGACTTTGATAGTGGGTATCTCATAGCCTACTGCAAAGCCTGGTTCAAAGGCAAGAGCTACGTGTAGCTCGAAAGGGCCTCTACGTTGCTCCTATGTATCCATCTTCTGTTCGGCCAGGTCGATTTAGAGGAATCGGAGGAATCGGGCTCAGTGGAAAATCCAGAAAATCGCCATAAGATAAAATATAAAATTATCAGATCTGAATAGGCCAAGTTATTTCATAACATTTCCTGGGCTATTGAGTTGTTTAAACTCATTATCATCGACGTTAGTGATAAGAGAGACTAACGAACTGACGGCCGAAAGCCAGCACATTAGGGGAAAAGGGCCGAATTGCAGGTTGCGCAGCTTTCCGACTCCGACTCTGGCTTCAACTACCAGAATGAATTGCAGTCCGCTATGGACATCCTTGATAAAAACGATTTGATAGACGTTTCCAAATTGTAAAATGCCATAACTTTGTGGCAGAATAATTTTGACTCGTAATCGGAAGTGCACGTAAATCGCAAATATTAGGGGGTTTAAGAAATCAAACGATAACGTTAACTTTACGACAACGTTATTTTTCATACTGCGAATTCACCAGATTAATTGCATTTTCGGTACAAAAAATAACGTTGTCGTACATGTAAAGTTAACGTTTATCGTTTGATTTCTTAATAAAACTCTCTATTATAGTCGTGTTTCAAGTCGTAACGACTAGGATTACGACTTCAATACTCATTATTTATCCACACTTCCGATTTAGAAGGCCCAGTTTTTCTGCTTTCAATATACTGTACCCGCGCCCTCGGAAAGCTGCGCAACCTGTCTAATAATAGGGAGTTTTCGCAAATCTGACGAAAAACGAAGTACGAAATACGAAATTGGACGTCATATCCATGACGTAATGTTTTTCAGGAAATGGTTCGTACCACAAATGTCCCTCCTGCCAGTGCGTCTTTTAGCATGTCATGTAGGATCGAAAGAGTTATGGCGCATCTTGAATTTTTAAATTTCCAATTCGTATCAACGAAGTGGAAACGAAAGATAAATTTCAAAGTTTAATATACACCGTACCTCTGTCATTCTAACGTCATACGCTAAAAGACGCTCTTGCAGCAGGCGATATTTATGGTACCAGCCATTTCCTGAAATACATTACGTCATGGATATGACGTCCAATTTCGTATTTCGTACTTCTTTGTCGTCAGATTTGCGAAAACTCCCTATGATGTTAACACGACCACATGGCTGTGTACATGATAATCGTGTGATCGTGTGTGACTGATGGGCTGCATACTGTGTTTTCCTCTGATTCCTCCGATTCCTCTGATTCCTCTAAATCGACATGGTCTTTCTGTCCCTTCGTCCTCTACAGCGTGTTTCAGAAAAAAACGTGTCAAATCCTAAATGTTCCCTAAAACTAAAACTCAGAAAGGTTTGGAACTATAAATTTGTAGGCACGAAGAGTGGGATGCAAATGACTGCTCTTGATATTTTTGCTCTGATTACTAATGCATGACTGCACAAGAGGCATTTACCTGAATGGGTTGAGAATGGTGCAAGAACCAACTCTGCTGTGCACAATGGATTTCATGTTGAAGGACGGTTTATGGAGGGTTAAATCCAGCAAAACTTACCTTCTGTATGTAAGAAATGCAATAAATGTTTTGTTTTATGGTGATGTGTGGGGGAGACCGGGGCTGGTTGTAACAGGGGTAGGTTGTAACAGGGCTAATATTTCCTAGAATATCCGCTGGGATAAGGGCTGAGTTTCCTCACATATATTGACATTGATATCAGCCACCTTTGTACCAAAGGGCATCTGAATATCCGAATTGACTTTCCAAAAAATTGACAAAACCGTTTTTAGTAGGCCTACATGAAAGTAAAAAACGACCTGATCAGAAAAGCTCTTCTGCTTTACTGCCTGTGCAGTTTTAGAAGTTTGTTTGGATACTATTTGATGATGTAAAGCCTATACAACTGGTCCAGCGTGATAAGGCCCACTTCCGCATGCTTTTGTATTGCAGCACACATTTGACCTGAACTATAGGTGGGGTTGGTTGTAACAAACGTGATAACATAGTCACCCTGCTAAGATATTTGCCTATTTCATTTTTTCAGGTTTTGATAAAATGGCAAAAAAAAATTCTTACCTCACCACTTGGAGATAGGCGAAATTGAAGTTTTCATCAATCCTCACCCCTCATATAGACTGTTCAATCAATTATTTTTTTGTAAGAAGAGCAGATTTGCTGTGTTTAGAAGTTTATTTAGGAGACAAATACCCGTGCCGTTTTATGAGCTCACTTTATGAGATCTGTTACAACCAACCCCGATATTTTTTGACGGGGCAGGTGGTAACATTCGACTTTGAACCCATTTTTCAGAGACATGGATAGAGATGGCTAAACTTTGTTTAGTGCACAAGTGACCATTGATATCAAATATTCAAAAGACCAAGCAGGTTATAAATACCTCCTGTAATTAGGAAGTAATCGACCTCAAAAGAAAAAGTGTTACAACCAGCCCCGGTCTCCCCTGTGTATCATTATGGAATTGCCAAGGCATTATCCATTGTATCATTTGTCCACAGTGCAAAGTTGTTTTTGCACCGTTTTGAACCCATTCAGGTAAAGGCCTCTTGTGCAGTGAAGCATGAAGCAATCAGAGTAAAAATATCAAGGGCAGTCATTTAGGCCTACATCCCGCTATACGTGCCTACAAATTTGTACTCCAAATCTTTCTGGGTTTTAGCTTTAAGCCTAGGTCACATGTCCACTCCGGGGCCCATACGGCGAGTAAAAACAGACATTGGCCATTTTCGCCAATTTCGTACGGTGCCCGACCGGTTCCCTCACGGTTCCCACGGGCACCGGGACATTTTTCACCTGCTGTACGGGCGCCGCGGTGCTGAGCTGGGCCCATGTTCCCGAAGCCGTCGTTAGGTTAACGATGTCGTTAAAACTGGAAAAATGCATAGGGCAACGACATCGTTAACCTTACGACGGCTTCGGGAACATGGCTCCTGGCTGGGCTTACTGGAATGAAATGGTCCATGGACCATGTGCTCACTGGGTTGGACATAATAGTCTAATGACAGAGGGAGGTACATATCAGTTATGAGCAATCTTGGAAGTAATCGACCTCAAAAGAAAAAGTGTTACAACCAGCCCCGGTCTCCCCTGTGTATCATTATGGAATTGCCAAGGCATTATCCATTGTACCATTTGTCCACAGTGCAAAGTTGTTTTTGCACCGTTTTGAACCCATTCAGGTAAAGGCCTCTTGTGCAGTGAAGCATGAAGCAATCAGAGTAAAAATATCAAGGGCAGTCATTTAGGCCTACATCCCGCTCTACGTGCCTACAAATTTGTACTCCAAATCTTTCTGGGTTTTAGGTTTAAGCCTAGGTCACATGTCCACTCCGGGGCCCATACGGCGAGTAAAAACAGACATTGGCCATTTTCGCCAATTTCGTACGGTGCCCGACCGGTTCCCTCACGGTTCCCACGGGCACCGGGGCATTTTTCACCTGCTGTACGGGCGCCGCGGTGCNCAGGAGACCAGTATGGGATCATTGGGAGATGCTAGGCTCGCGCATACCAGGTGAGTGCGTTACACCAAGATGGCCATGAACGTTTTAATATGTTGCCCGAGACTATCATGACTGTCGGATTGATACACAATGAATGGTCCCTTGCCGGAAGCATCAATCCTCGACCCTCGCATATGTTATGTGCTTACTACGCCTACCAAAGCAGCGGCAAATGGGTAAAATAGGAACTAGGTTCATTGCGTTGATTGCGTTGCGTTGCGTTTATTCCAGTAAGCCTCCTGGCTGGTCCCAAATCTCCCGGTGTTTTCATCCGACCCGTAGGCCGTAGAAGCCCGTAGTGGCCCCTACGGGTCCCGTGCGGGCTCCTGCCGGTGAGAGGGCGGGCTCCGCACGATTTTTTCTGCCAATTATCGTGAAAAAAGATTAACGGGCCCCTTGCGGTGCTCAAGGATGCCACACGGCACCCCGGCCGTGACCCCAGCCGATCTGTTCATCGGACGGAGCCTGGAAGCTTATCGTAGGCCTACAGCATCCCGCCGGCACCTTTACGGTGTGTTGACGGGCGTCTTGCGATTACTTTCCAATTTTCAAGGGGCACCGCCGGGCGCCGTTGATGTGACCACACACACTGCAGATATGAAAATCGTAATCGACCCGTACGGTCTCTAAAATCCACTGCAAGCCGCCGGGTGGGGAAAATCATACGGGGCCCGTTGGATATGTGGCCTATTAGGGAACACTTTTTTTAGATGACACGTTTTTGTCTGAAACACCCTGTAGACTTACCTTGGCCACAAGTATTCTTCTATGACCACCCACACTATAGTACAGAGCATCATAAGGTGTCGAACTATGGGCAATGAATAATAACTCCTTCATATTCGGGTAGATCGACTTCAGTTCTTTTGCTGCCGCCTTTTTCAGGAAGTTCTGGTAGCCTCGCTGTCGATATCCTGGCCGGGTTCGGGCCGCCTGGAGGGTGGCTCCTTCACCGTCATCAACAACAGTGGCCACAAAGTAGGCAACCTTTGTAGAGAGGAAACGTTAAACGAGCGCGTATGATTTGGGGCAAAATAATAGCAAAGCAGGTGTGAAAGGAAAGAATGTCCCCAGGAAAAACTGTCCCAGGAACAAAAGATCCTAGTGTTACATTCTAATCTTTGGTGATTGGTTTCTATAGTCATGCACCTTAATCCGTCATTGAACAATAGAAGCGGACACTTTTTACAGGCGGACATTCTTTACTGTTACACCTGCCGCACACGAACGCAATTTTGTCTCCGACGTTGCCTCCATAGGAGTTTTCTGTCTCGACATCCTGTCGCCGCACACGGTGCGTCAGCGGCCGCACACGATTGTAAATTTGTCTCATGTAGATGCGCGTAACGTCATTTCAAACATGTTTGATCTGCGTTGGAGGCAAATAAATCCGTCTCCGCCTCTGCCTCCGACCACCGCACACGATGACATTGCACGTAAGAGGCAAAAATCTCCATAGTAGGAGGCAAAATTGTATTCGTGTGCGGCCCGCGTACGAGACCAAGGTTAGGCCAACTCGAATTGATGACAGTTCGAGTTGGCCTAACCTTACAATAGCAGACTATTTAACGAGGACATGTGTTCCTATTCTTTCATACTGGTGTGATACATGTAGAATCCGATATAAAAGCAGAGGTCGTCCTCCAGCGTTTTTTGCAAATTTTCGACCGCAACCAAAGAAGGTAATAAGAATGTAATAAAAATAGGAATGCATTGTAAAAAGAATGTATAAAAGAAATGTAAAAAGAATGTAATAAAAATAGGAATCCATTGTAAAAAGAATGTAAAAAAGAAATGTAAAAAAGTAATGTAATGTGATGTGATGTGATGTGATGCGGTGCGGTGCGGTGCGGTGCGATGCGATGCGATGCGATGCGATGCAATGCAATGCAATGCAATGCAATGCAATGCAATGCAATGTAATGTAATGTAATGTATAGTTTGTATAGTGTAATGTATAGTTTGTAAATAGAGATACAATAAGAAAAAAATGGAGGTCGTCCTCCAGCGTTTTTTGCAAATTTTAGACCCCAACCGGGGTACTTTCTTGCAAAATACTAAATTGTAGTATTTTGCAAGAAAGTGCCTGCCTGAAGAAGACCCCGGTTGGGGTCGAAAATTTGCAAAAAAATGATACATCACGAAAAAGAGACCTACAGCGACGACATAACAGAAACAGTTGCTTTTTATTGGTAAAACAGTCCTCTGAAACAGAAAAGAACGATTACCCCAAAAAATGGTCCATGGACCATGTGCTGACTCGTTTGGACATAACAGACCCAGTGTAATGACAGAGAGAGGTACACTCTTAGTCAATAATAAATGCCCAGCTAATTTTCCGGCATATCTCAATGAATATTTTTCATAGCCACGTTTTCTTTTCATGCGCATATATTGCACGTAAGAGGAAAAAATCTCCATAGTAGGAGGCAAAATTGCATTCGTGTGCGGCCCGCTTAAGAGACCAAGGTTAGACCAACTCGAATTGGCATGATGACAATTCGAGTTGGCCTAACCTTACAATAGCAGACTATTGTAACGAGGACATGTGTTCCTATTCTTTCACACTGGTGTGATACATGTAGAATCCGATATAAAAGCAGAGGTCGTCCTCCAGCGTTTTTTGCAAATTTTCGACCCCAACCAAAGAAGGTAATAAGAATGTAATAAAAATAGGAATGCATTGTAAAAAGAATGTAAGAAAGAAATGTAAAAAGAACGTAAAAAGTAATGTAATGTATAGTTTGTAAAGTGTAATGTATAGTTTGTAAATAGAGATACAATAAGAAAAAAGCAGAGGTCGACCTCCAGCGTTTATTTTGCAAATTTTAGACCCCAACCGGTGTACTTTCTTGCAAAATACTAAATTGTAGTATTTTGCAATAAAGTGCCTGCCTGAAGAAGACCCCGTTTGGGGTCGAAAATTTGCAAAAAAATGATACATCACGAAAAAGAGACCTACAGCGACGACATAACAAACAGTTGCTTTTTATTGATAAAACAGTCCTCTGAAACAGAAAAGAACGATTACCAAAAAAATGGCATCAAGTATTAACTACTTTAGTAATACATAAAAACACCAGGAAGGCCCGTGTGCAAGGCATTTTAGAAGTCGAACGCTATCGTCTTCCACTTTTTATAGCATCTTATCGTAGATATACTGGATGAATTTTCCCATTTAGGAGCCACACAGTTACATAAAGAGATTATTTTACCACACAAATGGCCATTTGTAACATTTTGGTTAAACATTGTTGCATTCGAGTAGAAAAAAAACATACATGTAATTTCACTGGGAATTTCACAAGCCACCGTAGACACCTGGTAGAAAAGTTCATTGGCTATTCCACCAAGGCAGAAACAAACGGTCAAAGGTTACGGATTAAAAATTCTCCTCAAAAATGACCCCGCTGCCCACTGTCTCTACGGCTGATTGAAGTTCACAGTGGCCGCATAAGTTTTAAGAGCGCATGCGCGAAATCAGCGCTAACGCGCCACAGGGCCGGATGCGTCGAGGTTTCTTCAAACAAATCCAATAGGGGGGAGGGGGGGGGGGTAATATCGCATTAAAAAAATATGCAAAGAGAACATCAATCGGCCGACTGGTTACGATTCTATGTCAGTTTGAATGTGCCAGGGTGTGTGGTACAGGCCGTGCTCGCCAAACAACCATGTTCTTAATTGTTTTCAGTAGTTTTGTAATAAGAAATGACGTTTTTTATGTAAATTAACAGAAAATGGGTCAAAATACATAAAAACGCCGTTTCCAATTACATAACCTGTTAAAAATTACTAAAAACATGTTTATATGATTACGAGGCACCATGTTTCTATCTGTTGATAATACATGTACATTTGTGGGGTGTAAATCCAACCATTTAAAATTTATCTGTACATCGGGTTCCATTCTCCTGTACAAAGCTCAGTCGTTGTGTCAGCTGACGTCCAATGATAAAGTCAGTTCCAAAAATTCAAACACGAATTTCTCAAAACGTTCAAGGGTGCCAAGGTGGCACTCGACGAATTCCGATTCCACACCCTCCAAATGTATGAAAACTGGAAAAAAATGCTGTTATTCGAAAAGAAACACCTAAGCCCAAAATCGGGGTTTTGCGTCCGGACAAAATGGCGAGTTTGGGCACTTAAAGCGAATCAAAAGCGAAAAAATTTGATTTAGAAATAGAATTTGAAAGGGGACGAATTTTGGGGAAAAAATGTAAATAAACTTCTCCAGAATGTCAACAAAAGAAATTTTCGTGCATTCTGATTGGCTGAATTTTCTGTTTACAAACACCATCCAAATGTAAACAAAATCCGCTTTCGATTCGCTTTAAGGGTTAGACCGTACATATATTGTTGAGGGACATCCTATACCGCTATACCGGGGGAAGGTGGAACTGGAACACCAGAGAAGGAAACCCCTACGCCCTTACCACCAATCCATTCTTCTCCAATATGAAGTTAATGCGTCGGGGGTCTTCGCAATATACATCATAAGTTGCAGAAAGGTAGTCCAGGCCGCCATACACATCTTCGTCAATCCCCAACACCGCTTGGCGATCTCCGATCTCACCCCGCCGAACAACCAATTCCGAGCTTGATTCAGCCATCGTTAGATTTGAGGAGAAATCACGCACTTTCTTGACTGAGAGCCACAAAGGCAACCGTAAAGATTCAGCTGATGTTTGGCCTGAGGTCTAATCAACGTAGTGTATTGTTCAAATGAAATTCAGTACTTGTAGTCGATGTTTTACAACGATGTCAGGTGTTCAGTGTAGCCTGCCATACAAAAGGCCTAACACACCCCCTGTTTTATTTATTTATTTATTTATTCATAAGAACGGTGCCTGCCTGTTTTTTTACCACCAACGCATATTCTGTCTCGCTGTTCCTATACAGTTGTCGATATACTGGTAGCAGCTGAGTCGTCTAGAATATTCATGAGGTCGTTCACCCAGTAGTCTTGAACGTTAGTTGGGGTGTTGATATTTTTGGTGACTGGGAGGGGAATGTCGATGGTCGTCAGCTGCCCCTGCATTCAGAGAGACTTTAGTGAAAAGTTTATTTCCAATAAACCATTTATATTACATCAGAGACACATTTCATACGACATGCGTGTCCCCGATGCAAATGGTCGAGACCATATCGCGTGGCACGTTTTAGAATTTCAGAATTTAGAATTTCAGAATTTATTGCTCAACAAAAAATACATTTTGCAAAGAGCACAGAAACTCATATACACATATATACATAAATACAGAAAATACCAAGATGGCTACATGGGATGGACGGAGTAACAGCAAGATTGATAGAAGTCCATAATAAAGACAGTGACTTTGACAGGAAATTTGCTACTTTAATCTGGACTTTTGGAGATGAAGTAAGGAGTTTTACGTATTTGTATCAATTAGGATTCATTGTAAAGTATACAGGAATATAATTATTACGGAGATCTGAGAAGAAAGGACATACAAGTAGATGGTGGAATTCATCACCGACTGACCGAAAATTACATTTATTACAAAATCGTTCTTCTCTGGGGGTGTTATCATATCTACCTTACTTCTATTGGGAGTTTATGGTTAGCACATCTGAATTTATCATTTGATGTAAATTCAGCCTTAAGCGGCCTATCCACGTGCAATATTATTGCACAATATGAGGATCAAAATGGGCAATATTATTGCCAATCTTTCTCCCATCCATTATGCCAGAAGCACATATGACACCCATTTTGGGCCCCATATTGTGCAATAATATTGTACCGTGGAGAAACCGCTTTATTGAGCCGCTTCGCGGTTCACTGGGTGAGTTAATAGGGAGGTTTCGCAAATCTGACGAAAAATGAAGTACGAAATACGAATTTAGACCCTTTTTTATTTCATTTTATTTTATTTTGAAACTCTTTATTTAGTGCAAAACAAACACAAAACACACAACATGTGATATGCATATTAACTGCCGGTATTAAAACAAGAGTTTTCCTATTTTTAGTGTTTGGCTATTGCCCCCCCCCTTCCTTGTCCCTCCCCATCCAAAATGATTTACTGTATCCCCCTTTCAACCACCTCCCCAATAGGTCTATCCCCCTTAGCTCATCACCCTGTAATTGATTGCATCGACTTTCGAACAAATTCTAAGATTGTCATCTGATGTTAATTCAGCCTTAGTGACTACATGTAAGTGAGCCGCTTCGCGGTTCACTGGGTGAGTAAATAGGGAGGTTTCGCAAATCTGACGAAAAATGAAGTACGAAATACGAAATTGGACTTGATTTCCATGACGTAATGTATTTCAGGAGATGGTTGGTGCCACAAATATCACTGTGACCTACCAAAAGAGGGTAATTTATATTACCCTCGTAAAATGGCGGTTCTCCAGTCTGTCGATTCGGTAAGTTTATCTGCTCTTATTCCTTCCCTATTCGATTTTAGCAGTCCCCCTATGGATGTGCTTGTAGATAAAACTGTCAGGAACACGACAGTATATGTTACGAAGCCCTGTAAGGGCTAGTATTCGAGTAATTTGGCCGTGAAATTGCCGACTTTGACGAGGGTAATATAACCGGGAGATTTGAAGCATACGAGGGTAATACTGAATTTGTATAACCCTCGTCCAATCGCCAAATTTCAGCGTCTAATTTCGGGAAANTCCCCGAGGAAATTTCTTCCCCGAGCTTCGGGGAATGTGAGCATGCCCAGTGAAGGCAAATTTCCGAACGATATTTGCCCTTCCTCGGGGAAAGGTACTACTGTGGGTTGCAGGCGTGAAATGTTCCACGTTTAGCCAATCAGCATGTCGGATTGGAAAGAAAACGAAATGCATGCCGGGAGTTTCCCCAAGTGAGCGACTCGGCGAGTCGCTCACTTCGGCCAGGCTCGAGGAAGCCTTGGCAGCCTGCCAAATACCTTACCGAACGCTCTCCCGCTTCCCCGAGCCTCCTCGGGGAAGCTTTCCGAACACGCTAATTAAGACAAAGTATACATCGATCGAATCGTTGGTATCGTAGAAATAGTCTCGTCGATGTCTCGTCTCGATTAGAATACTTTAATCATCATCTTTTTACCTGTTTTCATGGGCATCTTCTCCACGTCCGCCATTTTGAATCGGTGAGGAGTAAAATGCCGACCGGCGAGTGCAGCTGCCTGGGGGAAAAATCGGCGAGGTTGCTACTGATTCTCCACGGTGAAGAGCGTATTACGTTAAACCGAAAGCGGTGACGGTGTATACTTGAATTTATAAATGTAGATACGAAATGGAAACGAACACTAAATTTCAAATTTTAATATACACCGTAACTCTATCGGTCTAACGTCATACGCTGAAAGACGCTCTTGCAGCAGGCGATATTTGTGGTACCAACCATCTCCCAAAGTACATTACGTCATGGAAGTGACGTCCAATTTCATATTTCGCACTTCGTTTTTCGTCCGATTTGCGAAACCTCCCCAATATCGATCCACACATCAGAGTGCGTCTCAACATAATGCATGCTCCCTTCTGGGAATCCCCAAACTCGAGGCCAGGCTACCCACTCAATGCTATCGGACGCGCCAGAAAGCGTGGATCGAGGTCAATTCTGTTGAGCATTTTCCCATTGCGCATTTTGATTTTGCGCAAATTCCAGTAGGCCTTTTTCAAATTCAATACAGAGGGGGCTTTAAAGCGTAGGCCTAAATGTATTGGGATTTCTTGATTTCCTCCACCTCATCAAGCCGTCGTATACATATTTTCTGATTTTCCCATGGCGCAGGGTGATGGTGCAGCGTAATATGTTAATTTACGGGTTTCAAAGAAAATGGAGGCGTGAGTGAACTCTCTAACTCCCTAACGTATTGTGTACTTATCACTCTATCGCCTAGTTTCAATGTTTCCTTCATTGTGCCATTCCCTCTCATGTATTCCCGATAGACAAAAGGATACACGTCCTTCAGGGCCTTAAGGCTGATTCATACTCCGTCCGGATTTTGCGCCGACTATGATCAATTTCACTGCGTGTGCACTTTCACGTCGTGGAAACCTGCGATCAGTTTCATGCGCTTGACGGTCCGATCGCGAGTATGAATCAGCCCTCACCCTAAGCGACACCAAGCGGTGATTGTGACGACTCGCCATTCTGATGTTGGACGCGGAGACCAGGGTATAGAGAGTGAGGCTTGTGAGGAAAGGCAGATGCGCTGAAGGGGTGTGAGCGCTGAGGCTGTGCTGGTGCTGTTTCGACCCCCCCACCCTCGCGACCCCTATTTTGAGTGCGCCTTTGTCTTCAACTACGAGAATGAATTGCAGTCCGCTATGTACATCGTTGATAAAAACGATGTGATAGAAGTTTTCAATTCGTAAAACACCATAAACTGAAGGCAGAAAAAATTGGCCTAATAAATCGGAAGTGCGGATAAATAATGAATACTGAAGTCGTAATCCTACAAATGTAGTCGTTACGACTTTGAGACACGACTATGACGACTACGATATTTGCGATTTATGCGCACTTCCGCGGATTACGAGTCAAAGTTATTAAGACGCAGGAAAGATAGACGCGTGTGATCATCGTTAGTAGATCATCGTGTGGGTAAATGCCAGAGACCAGGCAGCATACAGAAGGCAGAACAATAGTTTTCTAGGCCTTTAACCTGTGTAATGCAGAATTTGTATGCTGATTAGGCTAAACACCCTTATTGAATACGGCCCTAGGTTTTTTGTACGCCGTTTGTCCAGTTATTCAAGAAACCTATATTTTCTACAAAAATACTGGTTTTATTGAAGAAAAAAGTTTTTTTCTATAAAACCAGTTTTTTTAGCCTAAATACAGGTTTCTTTTCCATTTGTCCAGTTATTGCCGAAAAACAAACATTTTAAACAAAAAACTACGTTTTTTACCGATGATTGAAAAAAATTTATATTTTTTATCGTAAAAAACTTGGTTTCATTGAAAAAACAGGTTTTATTGTAAAAATATAGGTTTTATGACAAAATCTAGGTTTTTGGGGAGAAAAACTTAGTTTTTGTCAAAAAAAACTATATTTTATCCACAAAAACTAAATTTTTTGAGCATAAAACTTGGTTTTAGTGCAAAAATACAGTAAACTCGAGTTTAAACCACCGGTTCATAAGCACACCCACAGTCGAAATGGGAGTGAATAAAACATAACAACTATTACGCTGAATGGCTGGAATTGCTTGTACGATCACAACCCCGTGATGGAATGAATAGTTGCTTAAGGCCGAGGGTGAAACTGACCCTAATTTGGGTGTGCTTATGAACATAATGAACCGGTGGTTTTACTGTATAGGTTTTTTGAATAACTGGACAATCCGCTTGCCATAGACATGACCTAGATGTCATGACACATATAACTGAAACGATTAATTGACACAGATCTAACTGTGCTCTCTGTGTACGAGATGTGACCTAGATACAAAGCCATCGTCTTCTATTTGTGCATTGTCTTCTTTAAATTATTTGCAATAATGTCGGGGGAAATCAAGATTGCTAAGTCATTATCTTCCACGACAACTCTAAATGATGGGGTTGTGATGCCACTTTTCGGCCTTGGTTCTTTCAGGCTGACTGAGAAAGATGTGGCAGTGAAGGCAGCACTGACTGCTCTGAAGATGGGCTACCGTATGCTTGATACTGCACAGTTTTATGGGTATGTAACAGCAGTCTTATGGGTACCGTAGGTAGCACAGTTTTATGAGTAGGTAACACAGTTTTATGGGTCACGGTAGCACAGTTTATGGGTAGGTAGCACAGTTTATTGGTAGGTAGCACAGTTTATGGGTAGGCAGCACAGAATTATGGGTAGGTAGCACAGTTTATGGGTAGGTAGCAAAGTTTTATGGGTAGGTATGGTGTCTTCAACTTGGGAGATGTTTTTGTTGCCTACATTTCTGGCTATTTGTATATTTTCCTTTGCAGAAATGAAGCTGAAATTGGTCAGGCTGTAAGACAGAGTGGTCTGCCGCGTGATCAAGTCTTCGTTGTCACAAAGTTAGACCCTCGTAACCACGGCGTTGAGAAAACAAGGGAATCAATTAAGGAGAGTTTAAAAAGGTACCGGTAGTGCAGTGCTCATTTTAATCATCCTGAGAACATCAGGGTTTCATAGCGCTCGCTCCCTTCGTCACCGTGCACGAACCGCTGAGGAAATTCGCTGGAATCGGTGGAGTATAGACGCCCTTACAGCAACTGTTCATCACCCCACCGCCCCATCCAAGGTTGGCGGGTAATGATACACATAAACTACACAGGTATGAACAAAGCTGACCCAGCAGGTCAACATGAAATAAACTCCAACGTTCTACAGTATTCTGTTTCGGGACGTGGCCTGAGAATGATATACATTCTGTGCGATGTCTGTAGGATAGGCTGAACTTATCTTTGTTTGAAATATCGTCGGAATATCCATGTCAATAGCTTGGCTGCGAAACACCATTATTGGTTCACGTAGTGACCATTATTTTCATACCGGTTTTGCCCGATTCACTCTTCGATAGCGCGGTTATTCACATTATCATAACCAGGGCTTCGCACTCACGCAGGAAACTTTCACTGTGAGGCTGAAGATTGAAAGCCAATAAAATCGGATAACCTTCGATAAAGATGAACTTTTAGTGAATAACCTTAATAAGTTAAAAGTAAATATCCATTTGCTGCTTCGGATTTCTTCTGGGGCCATAATATTCGTTAGTTGACCTAAAAATTGCGTTTAATGCCCTGTGCATTCACGATATCCAATACATGGCAGAATAACACAGGTAGGACGAGCCTATTATTGGAAGGCGCAGGGGTTTCAGGATTTAGGTATAAATCAACACCAGAAACGAATTTGCTGTTTGCGTAAAATGATACATTTTGTGGCATAAAGGTTACAATAAATTAGCCGCTTTTTGAGAGAATGTATGAATTATTTAATGTAGATNTGATAAGTTGGTAAATTCTCAAGAAACTCTTTTAATTCTTTGTACTTAATTAACTTCCCCTCAGACTTTACTTTCTTCCAAATTTGAGCAATACTTGAGTAAGCAACTGAACTTTTAGGATTAAAATACAAATCTCTAAGATATTGCTCCATTTATTTACTAAATAAACTTTGCTTTCTTACTCCCACATATAGCACATTTCACTAACAAATATTTTCTACCACCAGGTAATTTGTGAATAATGGCTTTCCCCTTATTTGAGGTGAATTTTCTGCATTTAACACAATAGACTTCCGGTACCATTTATTCAGTGGGAATCTACAGTATATAGGCTCTGAAGGGGGTCAGATGAAGTTGTGAAGGGCTTTTTGCGGCGGCAGTGGCGTTTTTTAACGTTTTTTGGCATTTTTTTACGATTTTTGACACTTGAAATTTTGGCATTTTTCCTTGAAAAAGTGCTAAAATTTTAGTGTTTTGGCCGCCGCAGAAGCATTTTTCTAGTCTTCCATCTGACCCCCTTCAGAGCCTATATACTAACGTGTGCATGTGCGTGTAATAGGACTTGCAAAGACGTACAAAATCTTGACAACTCCAATGAATGATATGGAGACAGTGCTTGGAAGTCGGATTCTGTTTGCCTGTTTCATGCTGTGCAATTGTACAGACTGTATTGTTCCAACTCATGCCTAATAAGACGAAGGTAGATGACGCTCTCCTCAGGGTTCTTATGGTCTCAAACATCTTTGTCACGTGGATGAATTTCATGTTCTGCAAATGGCAACAGCTGGACTTGTGGCCGTCACGAGACTTGGTCAGATTCTACAGTACTGCTGATTTCTGTGAAAATTAATTACCTAACTGTAATATGTAACTGTGATTATATGTACACTCATGGAAAAAGTAAATGGACAGTATTTTTTCTGGAATATCTCCAAACCATTGTGATGTATGAGAGTGAGCCTAACATCTGTGATAGCAAATTTTCCTGGTTATCTGTGATATCAACGTCCAGAAAATCCGGTGAAATCCACCTTTGAGAGTAGGAATTTTGTAAAGTCATGTTATTGGCTACTTTCTTATTTGAAGGTTTTCAGTGAAAATTTTTATATGAGTGTGTTCCTCTTATCGAGAGTTTTCATATCACGTCATGACTTTACAAAATTCCTTCTCTCGAAGGTGGATTTCACCGGATTTACTGGACTTCGATATCACCAGATAGCCAGGAAAATTTGCTATCACATATGTTAGGCTCAGTCTCCTAGATTGCAATGGTTTGGAGACATTCAAGAAAAAAATACTGTCCATTTACTTTTTTCCATGAGTGTACAAATGTACATATGATCACAGAATCCGACTTCCAAGCACTGTCTCCATATCATTCATTGGAGTTGTCAAGATTGAGACCATTGACGTAAGTTTATCTATACACCTACTACCTTGAATATTTCAAATACTACTGGGCCAATTTAACACGGTTTGTACCACATGAAAGTCTGTCTTCTTGGCCATATTTCTACAGCAAAAATCATCAAAGTCCTGTAAGTCGGCAATGACTTGACCGATATTGCTCATAACTGATATGTACATTCATAGTCTGTCACAACACATTATGTCAAACCAGGTGAGCACATGGTCCATGGACCATTTCTGTGAAAGTAAATTATCTAGAACTGTGATGTGTAATTGTGATCATTTATTATGTACATTCACCTGTCACCTGTCACAACACTACTAGTAGTATGTCCAACCAGGTGAACGCATGGTTCATGGACCATTTCTGTGAAAGTAAATTATCTAGAACTGTGATGTGTAACTGTGATCATTTATTCTGTACATTCACCTGCCACCTGTCACAACACTACTAGTAGTATGCCCAACCAAGTGAGCACATGGTTCATGGACCATTTCTGTGAAAGTAAATTATCTAGAACTGTGATGTGTAACTGTGATCATTTACATGTATTATGTACATTCACCTGTCACCTGTCACGACACTACTAGTAGTATGTCCAACCAAGTGAGCACATGGTTCATGGACCATTTCTGTGAAAGTAAATTATCTAGAACTGTGATGTGTAACTGTGATCATTTATTCTGTACATTCACCTGTCACCTGTCACAACACTACTAGTCCAACCAAGTGAGCACATGGTTCATGGACCATTTCTGTGAAAGTAAATTATCTATGACTGTGATGTGTAACTGTGATCATTTACATGTATTCTGTACATTCACCTGTCACCTGTCACAACAGTACTAGTAGTATGTCCAACCAAGTGAGCACATGGTTCATGGACCATTTCTGTGAAAGTAAATTATCTAGAACTGTGATGTGTAACTGTGATCATTTATTCTGTACATTCACCTGTCACCTGGCACAACAACACTACTAGTAGTATGTCCAACCAAGTGAGCACATGGTTCATGGACCATTTCTGTGAAAGTAAATTATCTATAACTGTGATGTGTAACTGTGATCAAATTCATTGGTATCGATTTATATACTACTCTAAAAAGGTTAAGGACCACTTGTAATTTTGTGTACAACTTTTTCATATGACAGTTCTTACAGCTGAAAATGGTATGATATAACTGTCCTGAAGGACCTCAAACACACTGTGATGAATTACGTATACTAGTATGTGCTAAGTTTCAGTTGTTGCATAACATGTTCCGAAGCAATGCCTGAAAGGGAATCGTTATGAGAAAAGTAGTTCTTAACTTTTGTTGAGTAGTGTATGTGACCCTGTCTGAGGAAACCCTCCTAAAGTCGCCAGGGACACTTCTGAGTAAATACACTGAAAAAAGTTGATCCAACAAATGGA
>NMRB01001321.1:19568-47763 GCA_002633025.1 Notospermus geniculatus
TGCTGGGAGTGGAATTCAGTAGGGAAAATGTCAAGGGTGAAGAGAGCGTAGTCGGAGGGCGAAGTGACCGTAGGCCTTGATGTGTCAAGATGTTCATTGTGTAAAATTTTGAATTTTTGAAATATCGTCAATAACATCTTCAAATTCTCTTATGTCTGCAACATGTCATACATGTACTTTGTTAAAAAACAGCACACTCATCATTTAATTAAGACCGCCCCAACCCAATGGGGCGGTCTTCCTTGTTTTCACTCAGTTTCTCTCGATCTCTCTCCCTATCCAATCCAGGTGGTTTCCGCACGTTATCTAATAAAATACGCCATGTATCGCTGCAAAACTTCGAGGGATTATAGACATCAATATTACACAGAACCCTAATGATTCTTGTTATCATCCGAGTAGAATAAATTGTGAAATTTGGACGATTTGTTCCGTTTATCGCATTATCGTGTTTGCCTGTCGGGACAACCTCCATACAGACGGCGGCTGAACAAAACGCCTGGAGAACTAGCCACTATCCAATGCCGAGGTCAGACAGTATCGCCGCACAAAGTGCAGTATCACAAAACGAGTACGCCGTACCTCCTGGGCTGGTGGGATTGGAGAGTGGCGTAGCGAGCATGCGCATTAGTGCCCATACATGCCATACTGTCAATACGCATGTACGGAAACCGGCGAGTTAGTTTTGTACTGTGCGAAATCATCAAAATAAGCACGCCTGTGCGGGGATATTTTGTTTTTTGTAGTTGATAGGTAAGTTAACATTGTTGGTGTCAAATCGCATACAATGTCAACCATACGAAGTGGCGTTTATTCGTATATTCAGCGTGATTTCAAGTGGCGCTTGCTTAGCATGCACTCACTGCATGCTCACATCCATGCATCATGCACATCGACATCATGACATGCTCAATGCTGATCGCGTGGCGTGTTTAGCCGTGTATACCGGCGTGCATAGCATGATCAGATGATAGGCCTAGCATGTGCATCATGTGCATGCCTTGCCATGCTTCCCATCATTCATATATTATTAGGCCTAGCCTAGCCAATAATGCCGAATGGGTCAATGTCGTCCTGGGTATACCTTATGTTTACCCAGGATCATCCTGGGTAATCCTTTTCTTTACCCAGGGCGGCCCTGGGTAAACATAAGGACCCTTAACTTTACCCAGATTGGAGTTCCCGAGTGGTGTAGTGAGGTTGATATTCAGCGTAAATCATGAAATGAAGGGTGGCCTCGAACTAGGCATATAGCTCCTAAGTCCTTGAAAATTTACTATCGGTTCCTTTTGAAAAGTTGTAGGGATTGGTCTTTTCTCCCTATTCAACACCCCGGAGCAGGTATAGCGGTAATTTTCAGCCCTTTCGAGTTATGATCGTACTGCATGTTCTGCAAAAAGTAAATTCATGAAAATGTCGAAATGCACACGGATCATACATGTCCTACCTAGGTCTATCGCTCCTAAGTCCTTGAGAATTTACTATCGGTCCATTTTGAAACGTTGTAGGGATTGGTCTTGTCTTCCTATTGCAAACCCCGGAGGAGGTATAGCGGTAATTTTCAGCCCCTTTTAGCAATGATCCTACTGCATGTTCTCTGCTGAAAGAGACGCACGTACAGCATGATTCGGCGGGAACTCCCAAGCTGGGTAAAGTTAAGGATCCTTATGTTTACCCAGGATCATCCTGGGTAAAGAAAATGATTACCCAGGATAATCCTGGGTAAACATAAGGTATACTCAGGACGACATTGACCCATTCAGCGCCAATAATAGCATGATAGGCCTCTAGTAGCCTACCACCGGCATGACACTGTACTGGCTAGCAATGCTAGGCCTACCCTATTATTAGGCTAGGCCTACTACCTACAGGCAGGCTGATCCTGATATAGGGGCCTCAGCAGGCTAGGCCTAGTTGTTGGCACTCCTGATGTTCACTTCACCCCATGCTTGCAGGGCATGACCAGGCCCTAGGCTACCCCTCTGTCTGGCCTGGCCTGGGCTAGCCTTGATCAGTGATGTGCATCACGGCGTCACGGTCACCATCATCGATCGTGTAGGCCTACCAGTGAGTAGGCCTTCTAGCCCAGGCCTATGATGGTACCGGTACACTGCTAGGCCTCTAGGCCTAGGCCTACCGGTAGGCCTAAGGATACATGATGATGACCGTGACGGCATGATGCACATCACATGATATTGGTGAATAATTTTTCCATATTTTTTCAGATCTGTGAGTGTGACCATTGTTGAAATTCAAATCCTGCTGGCGATATATTACACTAGGTATAATGAGGTAAGTTGAGGTACTGGTGTCCTGTTACACTACTACAGGATTGCGTCAACTTATTCTAATTATTGACATTGTTGCCACAACCATTGCGCAAATTGATATAACTGCCATCGGACAGGTTTGTCATGTTTGTGGGACTGCCATTATGTCAATATCAGTTTATTTTAAGGAATGCTTTTTCAGTGAGCAGCGGCTGCTACTATTATTTAAAAGACTCGCTTCAATAGATTATTTAAACTCAGCGTAAGTTGACACAGGTAACCTGCGCAGTGCTTTGGTCTATCAATAATACAGTGGAACCTCCCTTTGCGGACACCTCTGCCAGGAGGACACCTCTCTATTAAAGACACCAAAATTTAGTCCCAAACTGGCGATTTCTATTCATTAGCTCACTGGGGTGAGCTATTACGATGGTGCAGTGTCCATCGTCGTCGTCTGTTTCGTAACCACTGGAGCTATTGATCTGAAATTTGGTACATATATACCTCTAGGTCAGATGACCCGCGACACCAAGTTTCGGCCCGATTAGATATCCAGTATGGCCGCCAGTTGGCGTAACCTGAAAATAAAGTAAGTGCTATTACTTGGGAACGGCTTGACGCAGAATGCTGATATTTGATATTTACCTTCCTCTAGATGACCTTTACATGCATGTCAAATTTCGACTTGATTTGACTTCAAACATGGCCACCAGGTGGCGTAACCCAAAAATCATCAAAGTGCTGTACCTCAGGAACGCCTTACCCAAAGTGCTCCAATGTGCTATGTGGCCCCCTGCAGATGACCTTTATGTCCATGTGAAGTTCCGGCCCGATCGGACATCCAATATGGCCGCCAGGTGGCGTAACCCGAAAATCATCAAAGTGCTGTAACTCAGGAACGACTTAACCCAAAGTGCTCCAATGTGCTATAATGCAGCCCCCTGCAGATGACATTTATGTGCATGTGAAGTTTCGGCCTGATCGGGCATCCAATATGGCCGCCAGGCGGCATAACCCGAAAATCATCAAAGTGCTGTAACTCAGGAACGACTTGACCCAAAGCGCTCCAATGTGTTATTTACCCATCAAATAACGTCAAAAACCTTGGTGTCATGCTTGACAGGAACATGGATATGGGTAAACATGTTAGTAAGGTCACACGCAGTTGCTACTTTCACTTGCGCAACATTAGCAGGATACGGAGGTTTCTCACTGATGATGCATGTCGAGCCCTTGTTCAAGCATCAGTAGCGTCAAGGCTTGATTATGCCAATTCTCTCCTATACGGCATAACTTCGGACTTAAAGGGCCAACTACAGCGCGTCCAAAACTCAGCTGCACGGGTTGTCGCACAGACTAAGAAAAGGGATCATATCACGCCCGTCCTCAAGCACCTCCATCGGCTGCCAGTAAAAGCCAGAATTGAGTATAAGCTTTTATTGTATGTGTACAAAGCGCTCCATGGCCTTGCACCTAGCTACATCCAGTCACTCATACAACCTTATACCCCACCTAGATCATTGCGTTCGGCTGACCAGCGCCTCCTGTCTGTTCCAAAAACCAAAAGTAAGAGGTATGGCAACAGGTCTTTCAGACAGGTGGCGCCTGTTCTGTGGAACGCTTTGCCGTTGGGTGTGAGGTTGGCTGGGTCACTCTGTTCTTTTAAAACAAGTTTAAAAACACATCTTTTTATGCAGAGTTTTTCTTAAATTGTTTTATCGTCCNCAATGACAATGTATGCGATTTACAGTATCGGCACATATCACATGTGTCTGGCTCCACCATCCTTGATGCTCGACAATGAAGACATCATCTTCAAACATTCTTCGCAAACTAAACCTTCTTCGACTGCACCAGCTATTGCATTGTACATGTACTTGCAGTGCACCAGCTATTGCATTGTACATGTACTTGCAGTCAACATCAGTCGTGATGGATACATGAGCAGCAGGAGTTATGCCAAAACATAGTGTGTTCGAATGTGACCTATATTTGTTGTACAGTTTGATTATGAACAAAATAAAATATTCTGGCTTTCAATTAAATGTGCATCTTCCTGAGCTTTCCAATTCTAATATTTAAAACATTCTGGCTTTCAATTAAAGCACCACGGTATTGCCACTTTCTGTCGACAGCCGGCGCCACCGGTACCCGTTCTCCAATACTGTAGTGAAGTCTTTCGCCCCAGTGTTGGAGAATGTATGATTACACTACAATGCACGTAGTAGCATGCGTAGTTTACCAAGTCGTCAATAAAGGTCTCCCTTAAGCGAGAAAGATTTTTTTCCAGAAGTGGTCGGAAGATGGCCTGGATGGATAAAAAGTCATCACAGTAATTTTGCGACAGGGAACGTTTTCGCTGGTTAACCGATAGGAATATAAAAAAAGATATATACAGCATGTTTTAGAAAATATCTCCGACACTACGCAAAGTGGATGTCCACAGTTACTCAAGGGAGAGGGCGCTGATATTACTAATGATCACCTACTTTCCCACTTAATTCTGACCCATCCAGTCGCCCCATCCCACCCTCATCCACTTTTATCTCACAACACATACGCTGCCGAACCCATCCAATGGACTAGTCAACCTTCGGACTAGTGAACCTTCGGACTACTGAACCTTCGGACAAGTGAACCTTCGGACAAGTGAACCTTCGGACCAGTGAACCTTAATTTTCGGACTACTGAACCTTCGGACTAGTGGACCTTCGAACTAATGAACCTTCGGACTACTGAACCTTCGGACTAGTGAACCCTTCTCCACATATATATTCTCTTGAATATTAAAATAGAACAGTCAACTTTTTTTGAAAGTGTTCGGGAATAAACCTTACTTTAATAGCTTTAATGTCAATTTGATGTCGACTGGATGTCTGTTGGACGTTGGCCTCTGGGAATGATATTTGACACTGGGATCCACTTTAAAGTAGGCTAGTTGCCGCAAGTGGTGTTGGTTAAAAAAAGGATGAAAAAATGAAGGATATTGTGGCATTCAGTTTTGGAACTAACCAAAAAAAGTAGATCATAGCATTTGTTCCAGTTGAGAAATTATACTGAAGAATGAGTATTTTATATCTCATGTACATTTGTTTCAGTTATTCTTGATGTCAGTCCACTGAAGATGCCTAATATGATTATGAATCAAGATGAGTAGACATAGCGATAAGACGTTAACTGAGTTGCGAGAGGAACTGAGGAAACGTAATGCAAGGGTTAGCGGCCGAAAGAAGGATTTGGTTGAACGGTAAGCCCCAGGAAGTGTCATCAGTGATCAGCATTGTGGCACTGTGCCACAGGGAGAAATGGCTGAGAGCAAAGATTCTCCAAAATCATCCAGGAAGAAATTATTTCTCCATTACATGTCATGATGTGCAAATTTTACTTTGAAAACAATTGGATAAGTTTTTCTCTAAGGCCTCATCCTCTCTCTTAAAAAAACTCTGCTTCCCCAGAGATGTAGATTCCTGGCACAGCCCCTGAGTGGCAGGCAACTCCTCATACTTCCGTTGGGCTGTGTTTGCAAGGTAAATGTGGCTGAATGGGTCAATGTCGTCCTGGGTATACCTTATGTTTACCCAGGATCATCCTGGGTAATCATTTTCTTTACCCAGGATCATCCTGGGTAAACATAACCCAGGGCCGCCCTGGGTAAAGAAAAGGATTACCCAGGATGATCCTGGGTAAACATAAGGTATACCCAGGACGACATTGACCCATTCGGCGTAAATGTGGAATAGAACACTATTTATGTCTCAGCACAAGTGCTGGGATCTAGCACCGTAAAATTCAAGTTTATCACTGTTTTCAGCCTGGAAGCGTATGATAGAAATGACAACTTCGCCAGCAGCAGCAGTGCCAACAGTGGTCAACCCCAGTGGTCTTTCAATCGCCCAGATGATACGCATTATCGTGATGTTTCGACAAGAACTATACTACCAAAAGTGACAAATGATAAGATCAATTCATTCCTGCCAGAGGGAGATGCATCAGTGAATCGGCCAAAGGATTGTACAGGAACAGGTTTTTACGCTACCTTCGTTCAGCCAATGCTGTTTCTGGTTTTAGTGTCTACATTCGAGGCCAATGTCGGGCAGAAATGAAAAAACAAGTTTCCTACTTCGTTGACATTGAGATTCAGTCATGTGGCGTTATTAGTGCTGCTCAGTGTGAATGTGCTGCAGGTTGTGGACCCACTGCTCATTGCAAACATGTGCAAGTTGTTCTTGTGGCTCTGGCAAGTCATTGCGCTGGTAAGGAAGTGTACACAGGGCAGACATGGACATCCCAGCTGCAGAAATTTCACCAGCCAAAAAACTCTACACTGGCACGCCTGTTAAAAGCCATGGTTTAGACATCCTCGCCTCAAAAATGGATAATCTGGTGTACGACCCTGAGCCAATGGACTGTAAGGAGAATCTCAGTGATTTTAATGCAAGAGTGAGGAACGAAGCCATTGCACATGCAGCTAGTAGTAAGCACAGGATACCACTGCTCCAGTTGATACCCCCTGCAAATATAAGAGCAGTGTGTAACGACCACAGCTATCTGAAGAATTCCCCCGAGGACATGTTTTTGGAGGATATGGGTCTTGCTACCATTTCTTCTGAACAGGCTGCTGCCATTGAAAAGGCAACAAGACTACAGGCAAGATGCAAAGACTGGATGATTGAAAGGACGAAGAGACTTCATTCCTCATCATTTGGTAGGATATTGAAGGCAACTGACAGGACTGATAAAGTAAAGTTGGCCAGATCTTTGATGGAAGTACATGATGTTTCTGCAGCACCACTCCGCCATGGGAGAAAATATGAATCTGTGGCAATATCCAGTTTTGAGAAGGAACGTGGTGTCACTGTCTTGTCATCGGGTATAGTTGTTGACCATGAAAAACCCTACTTGGCATGTTCCCCTGATGGTATTATAGATGACGATACTCTACTAGAGGTGAAATGCCCATATTCTGCAAGGGACAGGCCAGTTACCAGTTTGTCTGTCCCCTATCTTAAAGACAGTAGTGATGGTTCACTTGTTCTTAGCAACAATCATGACTACATGTACCAAGTACAGGGACAGCTACCCATAACTGGTAGAAAGCAGTGCTACTTTGTTGTGTATACCTTCAAGGAGATGAAGACAATCCTGATTCAGAGGGATGAAACATTTATTCAGACTATGAGGTCTGGTCTTGAGGCTTTCTATCTCGAATACTTCAAGCCTCAGCTACTTGCCAAACTTTTGTACAAAGATACAGACAAGTACGTGTTCAGTAATTGAAATTTGAGAGAAATACGGGCAGCAGGGGACATATGTGACAATCCACAGCAAAAGCAGTCTCATGTCGCTGTTACCTTGCCAGGTTGAGACCAAATGTTCATTGTTATGAAATCTGAAATAATTGGTTCACAAGGTGACCCTTATTAGCACACCGGTGAGCTTTTGTGGTGGTGCAGCGTCTGTAGTCCGTTAGCAGGGCACATTTCGTAACCGTTGGAGCTATTGATCTAAAACTTGATATATACCCCTAGGTCATATGACATATGACACCAAGTTTCGGTCCAATTCGATTCTTGGCTTGGCCTTCAGGGCCCATATTCATAATACCTTGCTGGGCTTAGTTGCTTGCTAAAGTGCCTAGTTTGTACAGGCCAATGTACACAACTAGCAACCAACTAAGCTAGCAAGGTTTTATGAATATGGGCCCAGGTGGCCAAAACCAAAAACACAAAAAGTGCAACTCCTGAACTAATGACTGGATCATCCCCAATTTTTATCATAGGTGTATCTAACTAGGATTCATAACATATATATAACGGGTTTTTGATTTTACCTGCTTTTGAAGGTCACAGAGGTCGAAGTTCTACAAAAGTAACGAACCTGCCACAGTCCTTCATTATTTCACCTAGTGACTTCATATCTTGCGTAAACGTGTACCAGTATTACTATATGGGTACCTTCAAAAATACCAAGTTTCGAAGGCTTCATAAATTTGGCCCCTGGTCTCTCCATTGGATAAGACTATCAATCATATTGTTGGTTTATGTATTCAGTTTGTCTGCATCTCAATATGACTGACGGAGCATCAGCATTTCCATTTATTTGAGATTGGGGGTTCTGGGTGACATGAAACTTCACTTCATTTCACCTCACCGAGTGGATGAATAGGCAATAAATGTGGAATTCTCAATACTATAGAAACACGAGTGTTGGGAGAACTAGTCCGTTGACACCCAATCTAAAGGAAGACTCCACTCATTGTAAACTTCTGAATTTTTATCAATCCAATCCACTATGTATTGTCAATAGGCTGATGACCTTCGTAGTGAATGAGCTAATACTATGGCTGCCTATTCCTATTGGTTGTCCCTTCATAAATATGCACTGAGCATATACGACATCACATGTGCTGTCAGTGGTCTCCTTCGGATTCAATTAAAGTACTAGAAATTGGCTTTTCAGCCAATTTGAAGACCGCCCTTGGAAATTAGGCATAGTTGACTGATCGAGAATCACTGAGTGGTAATGTAGAAAGTTCGGTCGATGGGCAAGGTTATAGAGAGGATCAAGGTGTCATGGATTTGTAACATTAGAATTAGGGAGCATCCATTAAAGCTGAACTAGATGAACTAAAAGCCCCCATGCGACGAGCAAGAGAAATGCTAACGCCCTGCAAACACCTCACACGAAGGCCCAGAAGATGATAGACCCGACGATGCCAGGAGGGCGCCACCTTATTTGTCTTCGAGCTGTCAAGGTGTCAACATCCTCTGGTGAGCTCCTGCTGAACACTTTTTTTCGAAAGAAAAAAGTTCGACCCAGCCGGGAATCAAACCCGCGCCCTGTTATCTTTGCTCCACCGTCTTCCCCATTCGGCCACCGATATTGTTGGTACGCTTCGAGTGTTTTCTCTTGTTCATAGTTAGTATTATTATGCAAGTCGAAGGCCTATGTCTATGACAAACACAAATCATGTTCTTTTCAGCTGGCTCGTTGGCCGAGTGGGTAGAGTGTTGGATTACAAATCAGAAGGTGGACGGTTCGAATCCCGTTTACATTAGTATATTTTTTTCTTTGAGTAGTGTAGGACGTATTCGGAGTTCTTGACAGCTCTGTTGCCCTGAGACAAATAAGGTGGCGCCCTCCTGGCATCGTCGGGTCTATCATCTTCTGAGCCTTCGTGTGAGGTGTTTGCAGGGCGTTAGCATTTCTCTTGCTCGTCGCATCTTTTGTAGCTTTTCTCAGAGGGTCCTGGGGCCATATGCATAAAACTTCCTTAAGTTAAGTGTAAAACTTACCCTTAAAGTCTAAGGGCCGTATTCATAAAGGGTGTTTAGCCTAATCAGCGTACAAATTCTGCACTACACAGGTTAAAGGCCCAGAAAACTATTGTCTGATGTCTGTATGGTGCTTCACCAGAGGCATTTACCCGCAGGATAATCACACGCGTACAACTTTCCGGCGTCTAAGCCCAAGAGGACAAAGGAAAAGTTAAACGATCAGGCAGGCTTGTCTAGAATTTGCCCAACACTTTCTTTTGTGCTCCAACACTGAGCCGCAGGAAAGTTAGACGCGTGTGATCATCTTGAGGGTGAATGCCAGAGATCAGGCAGCATACAGAAGGCAGAACAATAGTTTTCTAGGCCTTTAACCTGTGTAATGCAGAATTTGTACGTTGATTAGGCTAAACACCCTTTATGAATATGGCCCTAAGGATTTCACTTTACCAAGTGCCACTTAAGGTGTATGCATCACACCCAAACCTGTAGTGTATATGAATACCGTCGTGAGCGCAGCCATATTGCTTGTTTTGATGACGTCACTGCTAGCAGACATCCGTATGCGCGATAAACGGTAGCTGATATTCTCTAGATTTCTCCTCAGTTACTACGGCTGCGCAATGGATACCAAAAAGTGTGGGCAAGCAAGCACTTCGTGCTCGTTTTTGTCGTTTGAAAATTGGTTGGAAAATGAATTTTTTGTGGAGTAACATGCGATTGCTTGTTGGAAAACGGTTCCAACCTGGACCAGCACGTTCACAAGCAAAGTGGCGTGTGATTTGTTGTAGCTTACCGTATGCAAAATACGGTTTGTTCCATTGGAAATTAGAGACTGTAAGCTTTCCAACTGTGTCTACCACTTCCGAGCAAGTGTAAGGGATAAAAAGCATACGCAGTCAGAATAGATGGGGATCAGATAATTTTTGAAGAAGCACGGTATTGACTGCCGACCTAGACGAAGCCATCTAGCGGCAGTAAGACGAACTACAAAAATGCATTACAAAATGTACGTAGTATATCGGGTCAATTCGCCGATAACGTAGTTTGCTCCTGGGTTGGAGAGTGGCGCGGTGGCGCCGGCTGTCCAGAAAAAGTGGAAATACCGTGGTCATTGTTATTTACGAAGTTAATTTCACTCAGTTTGGGATCATTTTTGGACGTGGATTCTCGAAAAAACTTGGTTTTCATCGTATTTTCCGTGTGATTGACCTTTTGAGTGACTTTTGGGAGGCTCGAAAGGAGGTTTTGGGTCTTCACTCTCAATGTACAGTACTGTGGCGTAGACATTCGGCGATCGTCGAACTACGCTGGTACTCAGTGCGCATGCGGGTGTTATTAGATAGGCGTTGTGTACAAAGGTATCGGTGTGTGCATAAAACAAGTTAAGGGCATACTCAGCTAAGGGCAACCCTTAACTAAAGTATTTCCAGGAATTGTGGTGTCAGCCAATGAAATTTCAGTATTCAAGGGGATTCCAAGATTTCTTGAGTGNAAACAAGAAGTGTAAGTCTAGAATGGCAAGGGCCTTTTGATTCACTTACTCAAAACAAATGCAAGTGTTGGTAGCCTTGGCTGAGATTACAGCAAGAGTCTTTGACACAATTGCGTAACACAAAACAACACAAATCTTCTGTACTTTTGTGACGTTATTATTTGAGAACACAAACACACGCATCCCTGCACAACTAAATAAGTCGGGGTCACTTGTGACCCATAAATGTACATTTTTGAACAAGGATGTGGATCTTATTGGAGCATTTCACCCCCAAAATTTTAAGGACTGAGGGGTGCTCTTCATAAACCAGCTCATGACAGCTTACAAATTTTGGTGACCAATGCATCGGTCAAGTTTCAAAAGTTCTATCAGTAGTCATGATCAGCTCGATGGCGTGGCTCGTAATATTACAACATACTTGTCTGCAATTAAGGCCTAGGGTCAAACACCTCCACAAAGATGTACTGCGATACTAGGCGAGATCACTTCCAGTCCCTTGCTCTCTAGCCCCCCCGTTACACTAGCCCAGTTGAAGCGTACCGAGCTTGACCCTGATTGAGCCCCTTTTTGAACTTCAAGCAGGACAGGCCCATTTATACTGCCATTTGGTGGGGACAAGCTGCTTTGACCTGTTTAGGTTGGTAAAATTTTACCGACCCGTGCTCGGTCAGGACCGAGCATGATGAAAATTCCATAGTGTAAATGGGGCTTATGATATTTATCTGTTCATTGGGACTTGGGTGACCCAACTTAGAATAGAGGCAGACCAAGGATTGTTTTAACGAGGGCCAAGGAATTTCTGAAAGGGGAGCTGAGAAGCTGATGATGGTCACAGGCAGCAAGACCCTCGACCCCCTCCAACACCCCTGGATCTGCACCTGACACTCCTATCCTTGTTGGCCTAAGTTATCCATGTATCTTATAACCAAACAAGAGTAGGTTGTAACGCTGTGTGATTATGCAATCAAGAATCTTCAAAATGAACTCTCAGTTTTGCCTTTTGTGGGACTCTGAACCAGCCTACAAGAGTTCCGAGTACTGGTTGTTGTCACTAATTAATATAACTTCTGCGCAACATGGCGACTTGCATGAACTACAGAGTAAACTTCATGATGAATCAACAAAATTTCCAACTTTTAAGTGATCACAGATCAAGTACACTTCCCTAACTACAAAAAAAATAATCACAAGTTATGATGAAAAAAATCCCCATCTTGACCAGGTATGGGTAAATTTTACATCGAATTTATCGGTTTTATCTGTCAAAAGACAAATACAGTGGAACCTCTCTATTAAGGACACCTTTGGACTGAGAGATACTGTCCTTAATTGAGAGGTGTCCTGATTATAGGAGGTTACCAGTAAACTGAATAGAAACAATCAGTTTTGGACTGAACTTCCGTGTCCTTAATAGAGAGTTGCCCTCCTGGCAGAGGTGTCCATTACAGGAGGTTCCACTGAAGTACTAAATGAATAAATCTGACAAGTTGTGAGACCAGATCAGTTTTGTTTGCATTGAAACTAAAGTATCCGAGCTAGATCAAATATTAACTAGAAATTGACTTACCAGTCAATTTGAAGACCGCCCTTGGAAATTGGGAGCTAGTTGACTGATCGAGAATTACCGAGCAGCAATGTAGAAAGCTCGGTTGATGGGCGAGGTAATAGACAGGATGAAGGTGTCATAGACTTCTAACATTAGAATTAGAAAGTTCAATAGAAGATGCACATTTTTATTATTGAAAGCCAGAAAGGCATGTTTTATTTTGTTCATAATCAACCTGCGGTTACATGTATAGGTCATCTAACATACATGTTGTGACATAACTCCTGAGTGCTCCTGTATCCCATCATGACTATGTTGACTGCAAGTACACTAGTGATTGCAATACCAAACTGGAAGCTGGTGCAGTCGAAGAAGATTTAGGTTGCGAACAATGTTTGAAGGTGATGTCTGCATTGCTCAGTGTCAAGGATGGTGGTGCTAGATACATATGACATNCCGTAACTACCTTTCTGTGCAAGTTTGGATGTAATCTGATCTATATTACTGTGTTAATTTTACGCCTGAATCCTAAAAATTTCAATGGAAATCCATTACGATGTGACGTTCTTCCACCCAGCTGGCGACGCATGCATATGACGCGACGTCGTGAAGACGTAACTCACAGCAACCGCCCCAAAATTCCCTGCGCGGAAACGATCTATAGTCTGTCTATAGATAAACGTCATTGATTGCGGACCATCACGGGTGAAAACTGACAATACCAAAGGACACCTCTATTTCGAAATTAATTTGTAAAGAAACCGTTCTTATTTTTCATGTATCTGGGAGAAGATATTCCCTATTTTACTAAACTAACGAAATTCTAGAGAAATTCTGCTTTCGAATCAGTAAAATATACGAGTTTTGCCACATGAAACAACTCCCCACGTGTGAAATTCGGCCGTGACTTTCCACAGCGAGTGACGTCATGACGTCACGTCACAAAGTGAGCGTAGTGTCGGCCTGTACATCCGTGCATGCCAATGCAACGTCACGGGGTGACGTCATGATGATTCCACGTGTTTATGTAAACATAGAGTGCGAATTTTTTGGTTTCCACGGCAGTCACGCACCGAGACAGCCAGGTAGAGATAAATACTAACATCCACTTTGATCTAGAAGCGACGGGGGTGACACACTGGTATGCTTTGTTAAGGTATCCCGTCAGAAATAAGTTCAAGGCGGCCCGTTAAAAACAGGTTACCCTGGTCAAATCATGTAGGCCTAAACATGGTCCGCAATCAACGCCGTCGATCTATACTAATAGTCTCAGCAGACTCAGTATGACAATGACACTAGGCTACCCTAAGGCCTAGCTACAGTGATGATGGTGATGGGCGACGTTGATAGGGGCCTACCATGCACACAGACCACAGCCACAGGCACACTCACCGGTGACAGTGACAGTGACAGACACAGCATGACCATACATGCCATAGGGCCTAATGACATGCATCACAGCGTGCATGCACTGCAGCATGTGCAGTGCATGAGTGCAGTGAGCAGACACACACGGCAACGACGGCGGATTCACCAAAAAAATCACGCTGAATATACGAACAAACATCACTTTCTATGGTTGACATCTTATGGAATTTGACACCAACAGTGTTACTTACCATAAAACAAAAAATACCCGCACAGATGTGCTTTATTTAGTTATTTATTTCCGCTTTAAAAGTCTGAAGTGAACTCGCCGGTTTGCGGAAGAGATGTGCGAGTACCAATGCGCATGCTCTGTAGGTCTCACTTACCAGTCAGAACGTCTCGCTTCTGGCACTCTCCAATCCCACAAGGCTAGGCGGTACGGCGTACCGTGTGTTGGGTTACTGCACTTGTCCGGCGAAACTGTGTGACCTGGGTGTTGGAGAGTGGCCAGTTCTCCACGGCGTTCTGTTCAGACGCAGCGCTGTGTGGAGGTTGGAATACGCGAATATGATATATAGATATAAAACTACAAATTTCACCCAAATTTCGCACTATTTGTGCACGGATGACCCCAAGAATCAATAGGATTCGGTGTAATATGCTCATCTACCATTTCTGAAAATTTTACCGCGATACATGGCGTTTTTCGTTAGATATCGTGGGGACACCGCAGATTGGATGGAGAGATCCAGAGAGAGAAATTCAGTAAAAACAAGGAAGACCGCCCCATTGATGGGGGCGGTCTTAATTAGGCCCGGGGGAAAAGGAGCCAGCAAATCACAAACATAAAAGTTCGATTATATGAAAAAAATACAAACACAGCAAACACAATTCAGAGGGCTTCGTCATGCAGCCAAGATCGACAAGGCTGATGCACCCATGCGCCAGTCAATGTAACGTAAAGAAATCACAGGGAATAGACTCTATCACTCCAAAAGAGCGCAGCACCTGACAGAAGCTAGTTAGGCCTACAGCGTTACGCCGTCCCGTACCCCATTCTGAACACCCTGATGCGACTCGAAAAAAAATTCCACTTTTTCAGCGATCATGACGTCGTCTCAGGTCAAGATGTCATGGAGTGTAGTACAGGACGTCGTGGCGCTGTAGCTGCCGTCAGGTGCTGCACTCTTTTGGAGTGATATCGTCAATTGAAACAAATTAGCTAACAGCAGGATAACTGAGCCCCAGGCTCAGATATATCAGAGGAATACTTTTTGTATGGTATCACGCTCTCATCATGGTCATGCTTTTCCACATAAAAAATCAACAACCCCTCAGCTGATTCAACAAAATTTTCACTCGCCAGCACTTTTGTGCAGAAAAAATAAACATGATAAACCAATTTGCTCATTTTTTGTCAAGCTCATTAAAACCTGCATCTCATAAAACTTGTATCTCAAAAAGTTGCTTGCACCACACCCCCGCAGGATTTTTTTGGAAGTTTTCAAATTGCCATTATGATTTCAGTGCTTCCAGCCCAAGGAAGTCAGGAACGTCCATACTTCACCACATCTGGGAACTTCAACGTCTGTCTGTCGTCAACCTACAAAATACGTGAAAATATATGATGCTCGTCATTCAGAAAAGATATTGCCCAAAAAGCCGTGTAGTACCATCTAGTCACAAAATGTGCTTGCGCCGTCAATTTAAATGCCAGACTGATTCACCTAAAATAGAATAAGAATATGGGCTCTTGTAGAGCATGGCTTTCTTTTGTGTTACGCCCAAATATGGACTTCAATATAAGTTAAATTTAAATTTAAAATATGGCGTAGCTTGTAAACTGCGTGTGGCAGTCCACGACAGCACCCGCGAATATGCAGAGCAGTAACATCATGCGAGACGCACCATAATGCCACCTGTTATACTTGAACAAGGAACCCACAGAACTAACGTCACGACATGGCACTGCGAGCGATTTGACCCAAGTTTCTTTTTTCTAATGTTATTTCCATTTATTTCTGGCTTGAAAATAAACCATTTGTCTTGGTCGTCCGACAGTAGGACTTACATCATCGTGTGGCAGGTGAAATTTTCCTTTTTTTCTTAAAATGAAGAGATACGATAGAAATAAAAGTGATGTTTTTGTATCATTTTTTCTCGAAAAATCTACAGGTACCTTTTTCATGATGCAACGTCAACACCTAAAATGACGTCAATGACGTTGCGTCGGTCACACCGCTCGCAGCGCCACCTGTTGGGATAAACTGTCATTTGGGTTCCCCATCAGAGAGGAGGTCCCATTTTGTTAATAAGAGAGATCGATATGCTAGGTCACATCTGGCGAATAAATTGATTGATAATTACCATCACAAGACTTGTGCGCACGCCAACGATTATTTCACAAAACAAGAGTGCACCATCAAAATATACGCCACTATGTACGGTGGCAATGAAGACATGTAAAACATACACTATGCTGAGATGTATAGAAAAATATGTATACAACATGCATATCAAAATATCGATTAGGTTCTAAATACGTGTCTGTCAAAAGCCATAAATCCATAAATTAGTCGATTCAAGTTTCAATTCTGTGGTCTTGACGCTGTTGGCATGGTCACAGACTGTTTTTAACCAATCACTGCACAGGATTAGGGTCACATGACATTATACTGACCAATCACGCTCAACGATTTAGTCTGTATTTCAACAGATGAGAAAAAGACCCCTGTTATGATGTGCACATTTCTTTTCATTTGATGAAAACAAGCCTACGATTTGTTCGTCGAAAAAGCTGCCGAAATGAATTTGTCGGAGCCAAAAATATTTACACATGAGGGTTTATAGCTGGTCAGGTAGATGAGCATCCTTTCTCAGGTGGGCAGGTAAGCAGGCATGGAAACCCTCACGAACTGAACCATAGTGGAGTTGCAGAGACTGATGTTAGCTGAGATGTGACTTCAGTTGAGATACCCTAAAAAATATTGATCCTGTAAAAGTCATCAACTCCATTCTCCAAAGATCCACAACGATTGAACAGCAAATGGAAAGTACTGCACCTCACAAGACAATTATTGACAACGTCACCGCAACTCCACCTACAAAGCCCCATGAAGAAAACTGTACATATTTTACACATATTCTAGAATATGTCACTTATCACACTGAGGTATAGATAAAAATATACAGCTTACGAAATGTCATAGTCCGTTTTTTACAACGTGACTGAATTCCCTGTACTAATAACTGGGGACAGGATGCTATCCCAAGATACGTGGCAAACCTATGCCAAGATATGGCAAGTTACGTCAAACTGTGGCATAATTATGCCAAGATATGGCAAGTTATGCCAAAATGTGGCAAAAATATGCCAAAATGTGGCAAAATTATGCCAAGATGTGGCAAACTTTATGCCAAAATGTAACAAAATTCTGCCAAGTGTGGCACAAGACATCCTGTCCCTAGTCCTTACTTACAATGTACAAGTTCTTATTCAACTGTGGGTCTGAAAATAAAGAGACCAGTTTAAAATTATTTCCTGATTTCATTCAAAAATATCTTTTGATAAGTCGGAGTTTATTTTTGGACAGCACTTGAGATAGCCAAACTTGTTCTTCTCTCATCACTGTTCATCAATATATGATTAAGTTTAATATTTAATTGAAATGTAAAGAACACTGAAGTGGAATAACGAAAATTAAAGGAGCATGCAAGTAACACGTACACAATGCCCTGGAATGAGGTGTGTATGCCAAAAGTGTCTAGTTCCTTCCTTTGGCCATAGGTGGCAGTATTCATTGGCAAAGTTGTGGGAGTTTTCATGAAGTGGCCAGTTTATTGATATACTAGCAAGTTTTTTCAAGAGAAATGCTGATAAGCCATGTTGCATGACACGGCAAATATCCTGTTATTCTGGTTTTACCAGACAATGCTTGTGGTGTGCTTATCGAAATGAGACCATACGTTGATGAAACTAACTCCCAATATCCATGGAGGCTTATGCACGACAATGCTCCACACATTGGCAATACAATTCTCCAAGCATGGTCCACATGCATGACATACGAGACAATCGTAACAGGGCCGCGTAGACTGGTACCCAAACCAAACCTTACTGTGACCAATCCACCACAATCATTGGTTAACTGAGTACCGGTACTGGTACTGATGAATATTAAAGGTTATCTCTCAACCTTTTTCATTGTCAAGCAGCAATCCTCTATAAGCATGTAGAAACACAAGAATAACACAATATGTACAACATTAGATTCCACTCAAAAAGACAACACGTGCAGAAATCAGCAAGTAGTATTCACGCCCCAAAATGAACAGTTTTGCAACTAATTCAAAGTCAATTTTTGCAAGATTTTCTTTTTTAAATGGAATTCTTTCCTAATACTGTTATAGTACCGGTACGACAAACTAGACTTCGGCAAAATCTGTCAGGAGCCAACATGACATGTGACAGGCAAAGGGGAGTTATTTTCAGATGAACTGCTATAGGTCTGTTCAGCAAGGTTCATTTTTCAGGACTTAGGATCTCATTTCAGAGTTACGACCTGTTTCAGTCCTGTTCATGGAGTAAACTTGGATCTCAATGCAATCTGTATGACTAGTGCCTTATCCAAGTGACAGGCCCCAAAAATACCCTGACTCGGACACAATGGATTTTGGGGGTGGCCCGAGTTCATTAATTTAAGGCGTTCCTCAACATGGGAGTTTTCTAACGCCCGTTGACTCTCAATGGGCAATTCACCATTGTTGGTTTCCTCATGGCTTATGCTTGACTGACATACAAACGACTGCCCATAGTTTTCTACAGTGAAGTTGCCCATAGAGAGTCAACTTGTTGAGGGTACTCTCATGTGGAAAGCACCTTTAAACTTGTTTGTCTATCAAAGCCCCACTGTATTGAATTTGAAAAACGCAAATCATCGCCGCGATTCTTGATGTAAGTGCACGACGTCAGCGTAGTGTAAAATGCACTGCGCTCCATCTGAATACATTAGAGCTCTCCCTGTCGTTTTTCCTAATGTGTGCTGAAAACTAGGCCTTGATTCTCTGAAGTACGTATCAGACAAGCATTTTGGGGACCTTCACAAGGCTATGAGACCTCTTTGTGCTCTCTCCTAACATTTTGAAAATATCGTAAAATTCAATACTCAGGGGCTTTAAAACTCCCAACTGTCCCGGCCTTGACTGTGCTGACCATCGAGGTCACAGCCGCCAGCCAGGTTCCATGATGACTTCTAACTGCATGCTACAAATGAATAATCAAGCAAAGACCCTGTATTAAAACACACAAAATTTCGGCCTGATCGGACATCCAATATGGCCACCAGGTGGCGTAACCCGAAAATCATCAAAGTGCTGTAACTCAGAGACGACTTGACCCAAAGTGCTCCAATGTGCTATGTGGCCCTCTGCAGATGACCTTTATGTGCATGTGAAGTTCTGGCCCAATCGGACATCCAATATGGCCGCCAGGTGGTGTAAACCGAAAATCGTCAAAGTGCTGTAACTCAGGAACGACGTGACCCAAAGTGCACCTACTTGGGAATGACTTTACCCAGATTGCTCATCCCTCTGTCATTAGACTGTTATGTCCAACCCGGTGAGCACATGGTCCATGGACCATTTCATTCTCTTTATTCCCATGTTTCTTCTCTCTTCCTTTTTCAAGTTTTTTTGTCTCTTTGTTTTCTTTTTTTACCTTTTATTTATTTATTTTTTTATTCTTTGATTACATTTTTTAAAATTCTTTGATTACATTGTTTCTTAAAAAAACTGTATGTACCTTTTCCCTATCTCAGAAAGCCTCCTTTCCTGAGCTGCCACAGGACATGTAGAGGCTGTGTAAAGGCAGTGAAGTTTCACATACAGAATAAAAAAAACACTTTTATGGTCCACCCTGTATATTGACCTCAGTCTTCTAATTTGCACGAAAATGTAATGAGTGTCGGTTACGATAAGAGCGGGTGCCTGTGACGCGGCAGAAGCTGAGCAACCAGGGCCGACTGCACAGAAATACAGTAGTGTGCAAAAATATTAGAACACTTGCCATGAACAGGAAGTCTTATTTCAATGAAATGACCCAATGTAGCCATGAAACCGTTGCTTCTTTCATTAATGGAACCTTCAACCATACTGATATTGCATAATGAATGTTCCAGAGACACCTGCATGATACCTTTGTCAATTTCTTGGGAACATACTAGTATTAGGGAATTGAAAGGATCTGGATGGAAGAGGAAGATTTCCGTCACGCGCGTGCCCGAGCTTAATGTGTCATAACTGACTTGACCCGACGGATCAAGTCAGTTATGGCACATTAAGCTCGGGCACGCGCGTGACGGAAATCTTCCTCTTCCATCCAGATCCTTTCAATTCCCTAATACTCATACTGCATTTTGGAAATGTTGAATAACTCTAAGGAAAATATCTGGAATGAGCTTCTGAGAGCGCGGAATAACACTGGGGTTGAAACTCGTAGAAAATACATAGACACATTGCCAGAACGATGCGCTGCTGTGACTGCTGCCAAGGGGCATACTAAATATTAGAGTAAAATGTAAAAAAAAGGACTGGACTGATAAATTCGTAGGTGAACGAATCTCAGGAATCTCGGGCAGGGAAGTGAAATCCAGGCTCTGGGACGAAATAAAACCTCAGTTTCTTAAGATTTGTCAAGTGTTCTAATATGTTTGCACACTACTGCAGCTATATTCACACTAGACGCCTAAAACGATTTGGAGTTGCTCCAAACCGATTAGATTCACCACGGCCAAAGAGATTCTGATCAGCCATTTGCACAAAAAACGTTTTCAAATCGCCATATCCAAAACACATCTGAAAGCGTTTTGGAATCGATTCAGCTGAACGCTGATATCAGCTGAAATGCTACCCGAATCGCTTTGACACTGGCGTCTGAACGATTCATCGAGATCGCATGATTTCGCGCATGCGCAGGTAATAGCTTCCGTTTTAGCCATCTTTGTAATGGTGACCATTACCTCTCTGGCAGTGTTGCTGTCTGATCATAGGCGGCGTTGAATCGCGCAAAACTCTTCGAGTATGAACAAGCTGAATCGCTTTCTCACAATCTCAAAATCTCAAAATGCTGTGGTGGCGTGTGTCAATGCTCACTCCCAAATCGATGTATGGTGAATCGTTTTCCGCAGGGCGCTTTGGGGAATGCGATTCAGAACAAATTTTAGCTGCGTTTACCAGACATCCGGGATGCGGTATAGGGATGCGGAATTTCCGGCGGAAGCGATTGTTGTATGCGAAAATGCATTGCATTTTCCGCTTCCGCAATCCCCATTCCGCGTGTCAGTTAAAAGTAGCTTTAGGTGACAACACGGTTTTTCGGTGCCTTTCGGCGGTTTCGTTAATGGGAAAATGCGTTACATTAATTAACTGCCGATATGCGGCGGTAGCACTATCCGACTTTCTGCCAGTGTGCGGTCGGTCCACAACACTCCCACTCTAAACGAGACTGACGGATTCGCCATTTACAATGTTGAACTGAAGAAACCTCGATGACAATTTCTTTCAGGAATGGCAGACAACTCGAAACGACAACATCGACTGGCTGACAGCTGAAGCCGAACAGCTAGATGATCGAAAGACTGCGAGCTCCAAGAAGGCGATTGCAGCAGCATCGATAGGCGTCGGAGCCGGTGTAACAGGAACAGCAGCCCTTTCCCTCTTGTTGGCCCCCTTTACCTTCGGCACCAGTCTTGTGGTCGGGGCCGTTGTCGGTTCAAGTATTGTTGGAGTTGGAGCGGGTGCTGCAGGCATAGGAAACAAGATTGTGGAACACAAGTACAGCAAAAACGCCGAGAAACAACAAGAAGAACGCATGGAAGAGGACGTCAGTAAAAAGCTGGCTATAATATCAGCAGTTGATGATATCAAAGCTGCGGCAGAAGAAATCACTGCAATAACTGGATTTGATACGGTAAGTACAATGTGCAGTGCCTGTACATGATTTACATGTGTATTGCTTTAGTTTAAAGCTGAACTGCATGTATTGAACAAAAACTGGAGATTCCAGCTTTGAAAAAAGACCACCACGCCACGGTAAGAGAAATGCAAACGAAGGCGCTTTCAAAGCACCTCCAGAACATGATGGACTTCCAGACTATTTGGTGGCGTCACTGTATTTGCCCCGAGTCGGTCAATGGAGTATCATCGAGAGACGTTCGCCACAGTGAAATTGTCAGCTCTAGTTTACCATTATTTGTGCATGTCCACTCCGTTACTACCATTCCGTTCTGCCGCATATTACGGGTGACCTGTAAACTCCCTACGCATTTGTGTACCGCGCCCCCTTCGGTTTACCCGCTCTCCACAACTGCTTCACTTCGTAGAAGTCGGCGGGTTTGGTCAACAGGGTCTGGCGCGAGTTTTATAGCCTATCAGCACGCTGCTTTCAAAACTCTTTGGCCCGTTGGCATGGCAACGGATGTTCTTGTGCTACCATGTTACTAGATAACATGATCCGCTCAGCCAATGAAAACGTGTCTTAGGCCACCTTGGTTACGGGTTGCTTGGTGGTCTCATTGGTCGGCTGTCTCAGCGCCATCTGCTGACCAAATGCGGCGAATTTTACGAAGTCAGGCAGTTGTGGAGAGCGGGTAAACCGAAGGGGGCGCAGAACACAACTGCCTGGGGAGTTTAGGTGAAGTAATGCCTGCCTACGAGCGGTTTGGTGCCAAAAATTGAGTACTATACATGAATTTGAATTGGTACCGTACTTTCATGCTGTGTATCCATTGTGTCCACACAGGCTGCGCGAGACTGCTTGCGTGAGACTGCTTTTGCACAGACCTGTGTCGCCGTGGAAAGCATCACATCGGCCAGATTTGGCCGACGTGTACGTCCGCGACCTCATCACAGCGTAGGAATAAAATAAGTCCATGTTATTGGCTTAACATTCTTTGTTTAATGCAAAAATATTTGCAGTTTTTTTGTGAATAATTGTATAGCAAGTAACAAGTCTCATAATAAGCGAGGTTTATAGGTGTTTTAATCCTAAAAACTACAGGGATCGAGGGTCACTTGATCAGCGAAGAAAGTAGATCGCTGTCAATCCCGACGCCATCTTGATTACCCACAATCCTGTGAGCACGGCGTAACAGATTGGTGCGAGGTAGGAGCGCCTTCTGTTGTAACAATGCCTGTGTATCATCTGTGTTTTACAGAATACAAATGAGGAGGGAAGTGATGAAGACTCGAACACCGGAAAAGACGTTTTTGGCGTGGTGAAGAGTGTGCTACAGGTGATTCTCATTCTCATTTACATATATTAGTAAAAAGGTTAAAGCGAATTTGTCATGGCAGGTGTCTGATTAAACATTCGATCGTCACCATTTTGGATATACAGGCCTGGGTGGCCCCAAAAAACGCAACCGCATACGTCTACTGAACTTGCACCTACATCATTGGTACGTATAGGTGGGGAACTTTCTTAGGAGCAAAATGAGACCAAAATTGTCTGATTCGGTTAATCAGTAGTTTTGATTCTAGAGCCATTTTTGTGAAGTGAAGTCAGGCCCAGTTCGGGGATTAAAGCCGTAATGTTATTTTGAACATGTTGAATGGCACATTATATCAGGTCAGGTAAAAGGGTTCTAATTTTGCTTTGGTCTCATTTTGCTTCTAAGAAGATTTTCCATCCATCCATACCAATTATGTGGGTGCTAATTGAGTGGAAGTATGCGGTTGCGTTTTTTACCACCCTGTATTAGTGCTGACTAAATGGAATATTCCTGTAAATGAAATGTCCAAGGGACAATGGGTGAGGTCAAATATTCGGCTTAGTCAGGTTTTAATGCCAAGTCTTAAAAAAGTGTTAGACTAAAACCAATATTTGACCTCCCTCCATGTTTTATCTTAAAACCCGCTTAAAACTGTCTTAAGAAAGTTTTAAAACCTGGGTATTAAAATTTCTCTAGATAAAACTTCGTTAATCCCAGCAGGAAGCTGAAGTTTTAAAAATTTTAATGGAAAATGAATTGGGTGAGGTTTTAGTCCCTAGGGACTGAAACCAGACTAAAACCTGCAGAGGTCAAATGTTTGGATTAAGGTTGCAGCTATGGTTGCTATTGCAGTTACAAGCCATAGCACTCCGAATAGCTGAAAACTTTGACAGTACACCTGTCTGTACTATAGAGAGCCAATACAGAGACACCATCGACTAAATAAAGGCCAAGAACAGATTCCATGAATCAAGGGTTTTAACCAAGTTTTAGTCTGGGTTTTATCTAGGTTTTAACTAAGTTTTAATGAAGTCTTAATCTGAGGCAGGTTTTAGGAGTTCAGATTAAAACCTACCAAGCGGGTTAAAACTCCGATTATCTCAGTTTTAGCTTAGTCCAAATATTTGACCTCACCCATTGTGCTCACCTCTCTGATAAGTCTCTGTGGTTAAGCGAAACTGTTACTCTCATGGTGAATGTTGAAGGATCAGTACAAGATAAGATAAAGCTAAAGACAACAAAGTCATTTTATGATCTGATCAGTAATTATGAACTCAATCGGCGGCCGTCAGAAGGAGTATTGTGAATGCAAAGTCTAACTTGAAGGACTAGTTTACAGTTCATTGTTTTGAGGAGTTTGTGGTTCGAAACATCATAAAGGAATCAACCATAAAGGTTTAACTGCGAACGAACGATGAACTTACTGAGGGATACACTTCATGTGTTGCCACCAGATGTCTCTCACTGTCTGAATTTCGGCTTTACGTAATAGGCACGAGCTTCAACTTTTTTGTGGTGAAGAGGTACATGAACCTGTCAACTTGATGCTTTGAATTCCAATTCTGAAGATAACAGAGCTATTTTCAGCACAATTAGTGCTCCATGTGCAAATGTACGTCAGCCTATCCAAATGTACACAGATGACCCTGCGCTCACATCGTTCGTGGGATTCTCATTAATTCAGTCCTTTTGTCATGTTTGTATCATAAGATCAACTAGTCGGAGTTCAACAAAATTTGCAGTGAACGTGCAGAAGGGTCTTGCCTATCATATGGAAAAGTGAGAATGCAAATCTGTTGAGGTTTAAAGGGATACTAGCTGATACCCGTGCTACGCACGGGGTGTGCACGGGCATATCCAAGGTCGGATCCGGGGGATACACCCCCGAATTTTGTTTGGAAAGGTATCAGGACATTTGCCCCCCTGGACATTTGCCCTGCGGACATTTACCCCCTAGGACATCTGCCGCCTGGACATTTGCCCCTCCCCCGGACATTTACCCCCGTAGGACTTCTGCTCCCCTAGGACATCTGGCCCTGGACATCTACCCCTGGACATTTACCCCCGTAGGACATCTGCCCCCAGACATTTACCCCCGTAGGACATGTGCTCCCCTAGGACATCTGGCCCCGGACATCTACCCCCGGCCCTGGACATTTACCCCTGTATGTAGGACATCTAGCTACCCCATAGGACTTCTGCCCCCTGGGGGGGGGGGGCTGAGGGCCTAGACCTACTTCAGGCTCTAATATGTGTAATAGGCCCATTATAGGCTAGGCCTAGCAGTTTAGAATCGCCGACTCAGCCGCGACTCAGTAATTATATGGACATGGTTTGGGGTACTTTTACCACGGTTAGCAGGTTATTCATTTCGCCGAGTTTAGTTGCAAAAACGGCTTCAAAATGCAGTATTCACTTCATAAATAAGTTTGAAACCTGGCGCATCGTCTTTGTCACATAGTATAAACGGTGTATGCAGAAAACCGGCTCATTATTCACGGCGGTTTCAGAGGAGATGCGTGAAATTTACGCAAATCGCCAATATATAGGTAAATTACATGTAGGTCGCGGTGCATCCGGAAGATGGCGCTTGTGCATGGCGCCAGCGATGAGACCCGTTGCCGGATGAGATTGGCAAAAAATGAATGATAACCTTTTTCCTGTGGCATAGTCGGTTTTAAGACATAGCTGAACATAATCATCGTATCCGAAACCTCCCCAATACCAAATTTCACGTCATTTGGTCGCGCGGTTTCCGAGGAGATGCTGCCACAAAACCCAGACGTTAAGCGTAATAATATATAGATTGTCCACATTTATAAAATGCTAAATTTGTAAGTTGAACCTTTATGGTTGATTCCTTTATGGAAACATGCAGTACAAACATTTGCGCTGACCACAACACTCTTAAAAAATTCTTGTCACCGCAACTTGTCTGGGAATGTTGGCAAGATGCTTTAGTCAGTCTGACGAGTTACATCATTCATGACACGATTTACTAGTCATGGCGAGTCGCACATCTCTGTGACGAGTTCAGTTTGTCCAGTTGACAATATCACTGGTTATGACGATAAGTTGTTGTAGCAAAAGGTTCTATGACAGGCCAAAGAACCCTCTTGGAACCTTTTTTGCTAAGAGTGTTTTTTTACTGTTGACGTTTCAGGGCGCTTCCGTGGCAGATAATCTCGTGGCCGACGCCGCCAAAGCTAGCGCTGTAGCTGCCAGGGCCTTGGGTGGAGTGGCCATCGCTCTTGGAGTCGTCGGCGTGGCTTTGGATGTACACACGATCGTGAAGGAATCGATGTCGTTAAAGGCAGGGACGAGGTCCACTTTGGGTGAAAAATTCAGCGAATTGGCTGACGACTTGAAGAAAGATGCCGAATTGACCAAAGAACGAATGAAAGACATTGATGAAAAAGTTCAAGTTGCTTTGCAGAAACTAAATTCCCTTTCCAAGCGCAAACTTGCGAAATAGAGGAGAGAGTGACGACACGAAATACACAGAAATAAAAAAACCATCTCATCTCGAGATAAAATGAATTTCCAACTCTTGTCCCTAAAATGAGTTTCTTTTGCAACTCGAATAGGCATAACTGGGTCTCCACTTGAGATGACATTGTCTCCATCTGGTTATGATTCTCAGCTGTTTCCACCGGATTGTCTGTTGTCTCGAATCAAATAAACAAGTGATGTCTCCATATATATATATATAAAAAACGTTTCACACCCAGTGAGTTTCGGACCCACGACCCTCTGATCGCAAATCGGACACCAGAACCACCACACCACCGAGCTCCTCATATGAGCAGATTTTGGTTCCCCTCGGTTTGTTTCCAATTTTCTCCAGCTGATGCCCTGTCCCATCGACTGGAGAACCTTCGAGGAATTAGTCAGTATAATTCCTCCAAGGGAGAACTGAGAAAACTCGAAACGAGTAGACTTTGTCTCCACTTCAGAATGAGACTCCAGTTGCAGTTATCTCCAGTCGATGCAAGAGGGCTCCAGCCTTACAAAACTGGTACTCATTGTGTGTTCGAGTAGCAAAGAAACTCATTTTAGAGACAAAATAGTAGGCTGGAGACTCATTTTATCTCGAGATGAGATCGATTTTTTTTCTGTGTAGACTTTCCCCTGCCTTCGTAATGCACCGCTAGTCAAGGACAGGCATCCCTCGAAACGCTCCGCTAAGGTCAGGCACTTCATATGTGGTGTCTTCCAATGTGATCGATCATTGGCGCATGTCCATCCGCGCAGGGTGGATAAGAGGGCCTCAAGACCTATTTTGAGACCAAAAATATCATGAACTTGCATGAGTATTTTTGACAAAAGTTAAAAATTTATATGAAAAAGCGTGATTTTCAATCGCATATTTTTTAAAACTGAAACCAGCGTCATTTTAAAGCTTTCCTGTTTCTGTACACGAATGATTCCGGTTCTAAATGATAGAGGGCGCTCATGATGGATGTCCTGGAACTTCCGGTTTCAATGTAAACAAACAATTACCTTCGCTAGGCATTATGGGTAACCCCGGTAATGCCTTAGCCTTCAACTGCTGTGATGCGCCTGCACAAAAGTGCAGTGAATAAATTTAGGCCTTTTTTCTGCCCAAATTTAGACCTTTTTGGAAACAATAATAAAATATCTACCAATAAAGCTCTCAAAAACGACCAAAAAGCGTATTTTGAGGTTGCAGTTGTCAAAACGTACGGAACTACATCGGAAGGATAAAACCAAATTACTCAACAGGTTCTTGGTTAGCTCAACCAATCAGGACACTGCAATGAGTGGTCACGAGGGGGCAAATGACAGAATGTAAACAAGACCATGTGCTTATCAGCTGTCACGTGCTTCTGTTGACCAATCAGATAATTAGGTCGACGAAAAAACGTTTCGTGTACGTGCCCATGAAATTCTTCAATTCTACTTGGCATGTATCGGAACTACGATCCTCCGCCGAGAAAGTAGGGACC
>NMRB01001321.1:63453-78933 GCA_002633025.1 Notospermus geniculatus
CCAAAGCCCAGGATTGTGCAACTTAAGACACCCCTTTCTTTCATTGGTAGGTGATTTACAATAGAATTACACACTCAAACCTTTCGTACTCAATAGTGTAAATAAAGTCCACCTGGATCTCCAACTAAAAGGTAATGAAGTGTAGGTTTAAAGCGACCTACTTCCATGACCTACTGACCTACTTAAAGACCAGTTGAGCCAAGGTAGACATGTTAGATATCAAACTAAAGGTAATGAAGTGTAAGTTTGAAGTGACCTACTTCCATGACCTAGTGACCTACTTAAAGACCAGTTGAGCCAAGGTAGTCATGCCTGGTATCAAACTAAAGGTAATGAAGTGTAGGTTTGAACTGACCTACTTCCATGACCTAGTGACATACTTAAAGACTAGTTGAGCCAAGGTAGTCATGTTTGGTATCAAACTAAAGGTAATGAAGTGTAGGTTTGAACTGACCTACTTCCATGACCTTGTGACCTACTTAAAGACTATATGAGCCTAGGTAGCTATGTTTGGTATCAAACTAAAGCTAATGAAGTGTAGGTTTAAACTGACCTACTTCCATGACCCAGTGACCTACTTAAAGACCAGTTGAGCCAAGGTAGTCATGTTTGGTATCAAACTAAAGCTAAAAAGTGTAGGTCTGAACTGACCTACTTCCATGACCTAGTGAGCCAAGGTGTCCTTCTGTTCGTTTTTTATACCAGTAATAAAATCCATTGGACTCAGTCAGTTTACAGTTCCACCTCTCCTCTACCTCTCTCATTACACCTACAACTGCACCTCAAGTCAACTGTCAGCTGAGCGCCAGGCCCATGGGCCTCTTGTTCTAAATGCTGTCTTTCTATAATACAAATCGCGCGCCCTCTATGCAAAGTCAATATGAGTTAAGCAAGGTTCATTAATGGCGCACGGATCTGGTCCGTTTTCAGTCCGTTTGCCCCTATTTTTGCGGATACGACAACGCAAAAGTCAATATGATCGATTTTTTACGGACCTGGACCCATGTTCCCGAAGCTGTCGTAAGGTTAACAATGTCGTTACGCTATGCATTTTTCCAGTTTTAACGACATCGTTAACCTAACGACGGCTTCGGGAACATGGGCCCTGAGTCGGACAAAATCCGTGCGCCATTGAACCCTGCATTAGGCTGCCGTTTAGTCCGCAGACAATATTCATGAGGGCTTTAGCCGCCTCCCTCGATCACAGGAGCGATTGGCCAGCCAATCAGCTGCGGAGTTGGGCTAGGTTAGGTAAGGTAGTCGTATAGGTAATTACGTACTATACGTAGCGTTCCGTGAAAGATACCTGCCACGTAGGCCAGCGTAGGCACAGCGTAGGACAGCGTAACCTCGGCGTAGTCGGTACGTTGCACCATGCAACTCTACGTAGGTCCGGTGGGAAAGGGGCTGCACGTTTGCTAGAGTAAATTCAGGGACTACGCCGATCCTGAGCGTAGCAACTGAGTACGCAGCCTAATTTCGGCGTAATCGGTACGCCGCACAACGCAACTCTACGCAGGCCCGGTGATCCTCTGAGGTTTCAACTTCCTTTATTTACGTGCATAGCAATTGCGGTGTACATTCGTAGATGTTTCATCATCTCAGTGTGCATTTTTGTTGTACCATGAGAGTATATTAGAGAGGTTAAGATCGTGAACGCGAACTACAAACATGAACGGGGATGACGTCATTGTCGTTCCCGTGAAAAATTCGTGTTTATTTGGTTAAGAAGTGAATTACGGGTGAACGTGCACGCGATCTATTGTTTAAGTAATTGGGCTTCCATTGTGCGTGTGTCTCGAACAATGCTATCTCATATTGGTACAATCTCCGACGGTGAGGTCAGACTGTTTCACCTCACTGACTCTGCCATCAGCAGGTCCGGACTATTTCAGCGGAGGATCGTACATGTATATATAGGTCACAGTGGTATTCCAGGATGCCAAAATGGAATAGAAGTATTTCAGAGTTTCATCCACAAACGAAATCCATGCGACCAAAATGAATTCGTTCTTATGCCATGTTCAAACGACAAATCGCCTCTTTCCACGTTCACCTCTTCCGAGAACGCAATCGGGTGGCGAGAAGCAGTGACGCAATGCCAGCCTTTATTGGCCACGGTTGGTAATTATGCAATGTGAACAGTGTTCGCGGCATAATTGAGCGTGGCCGAACTGACCCCTCTACAAACATTACATCATGCCTATTGGATTGATGCCTTGAATATGGGGTTGACAGCCAAGACTCCGTAAGAAGATCTGTCTAGGCTATTCATTCGAATCACCTGAGCCCAACACCTCATTCAGGACAATAGATTTAGGAAGAGGAATTCCTGCACAAGAAACGGCGTTCGAACGCGAGTGGGTTAGTCACGTGGCTGCCTACTGACGACACTCGCGTTCACGTTTGCCGTTCGCGTTCAGGATCTTAAAGCTGACGTGAATGAACAAAAACTGGAGATTCCAGCTTTGAAAAAGACCACCACGACACGGTGGTGGTCAAGAGACAAACGACCATAAGGCACTTTCAAAGCACCTACAGAACCTGATAGACTACCAGCATATTTGGTGGCGCCACTGTATTCTCCATGTGTCGGTCAATGGAGCAACATCGAGAGATGACGTCAGCAGGTCGAAGGCGTTATGTTCTTTCCGAACCAGAGAGGAAAGTTATGGTGTTATCCAAGCATCAGTTGAAAACATTTATGCATTCAAAAACAATACAACACTCATTTGACGCACATCAGCGTCATCAGATATCGTTACACATACGTTGAGGAAAAATCTTATTTTATTCCTTTGGCCATAATTACCGTAATCAATTAAATATTCCTTCTACAAATACACACACATCGCGCGTGTCATGTATGTATTACTGCTCAGACCAAGTACATTGCATTTCTGTGAAAATATATTCAAATAACGACACTATGGCAAAAGAAATCAAATAAGATTTATATGCAACATGTTTGCAATGATACTAAATGCAGTTTCTGAAACTCAGACGAGTAGTGTGTTATTTGTTGATGCAGAAGTTTTTGCCATTGTACTATATATTTCAACTGGGCGCAAGCACTAAAGAACCCTGACCAACCTCATACTCAGGTTCCTACGGATCGTACCGGTAGTGGTACTAAGTCTATCAGGCTCTGTCACTTGGGCACTATCTCTTGATGTGTCTCGATTGAAAGCCTGCGATTGAATACAGTGGCGCCACCTAATAGGCCGGTAGCCTATCATGTTCTGGAGAAACTCCAAAGGGCGTTCGCAGTTCTGTAGACCACCATACTGTGGCGCTGTGGTTTTTGTTCATTCACGTCAGCTTTAACCTCACTAATGTATTGCGAACGTACGCCAGTAGGCCTAATCAACAGCCCCGAGGGAGGCTGTAATTGACTCGGAAACATGATCGGCAGAAACGTGATTGCCCTCGGGTTATTATGCGCAGTTAGAGTGTGTATTTTTGGTTTTTGCTTGGTGGAAAACAGAAAATTGCTCGATAGTGTCGATTCAAGATTACACGCACTGGATCCAATCATGGTGGCGCTTTTTATTCTGAGCAACTCCATCAAATCATCTATTTTGGCTTGTTATGCCTACGCATAGCTCCTATCCAAGAACCACTGAATGGGCGGACACTCTCTTCTGTTCATCACTAAGCAAAGGCGTACAGGGATCGTATTGGTAAAGGCAGTCATGGCTGTGGTTTGGGACACAATGTATACCATTGCCCTCTAAACCCTCCACAGTTTGGCAATTATGGCCTATCTCGTATCGGCGAAAACGACCGTAGAATATTATGGCTACTCTCTAAGACGATTGCGAGAACTTGATATTTGGGAAGCCAATGGGTGAGGTCAGAATTCCGTGTATGTTATGTGTTATGTGTTAGTGTTACAGATCTGTCAATTTCAACATTTACCACAGCCCCTTCAACACTGTTGAAAAGGGGTTGTGGTTAGCAGCCTGTTAACAGGGTGCTTAACATCCTGTTAACAGGCTGCTAACAGCCTGTTCAAATGAAAATCGTTAACCAACTCATCCAGCTGCTCCTGTGTGAGTCTTATGTGTCTCTCTGAAGGCTCATTACCTTTGGCAGGTTCTTGGACAAAGTGTTCACCCCTTTCCGGAGCAAATATCTTCTTCAACACAGTTTGTCAAAACAAAGATGGTTTAACAATAACATAACACTAACATGAGAAATCCTGACCTCTTAACGGTGTTACAGATTCTTAACCACTAAGTGGTTAAAATTTCTAAAATCTAGAGGAATGTCTGCATATTTTAACCAGTGTGTTCAAAATGAAGAGGGGTCTCTTCGAAGTAATTTAGTAAAAACCCCAGCTTATTTCATCAAGAATTACCAAAGTTATAAAGAAATTTGGTTTAACAGATTTCAGTCCACCTTGATTGAATTAACACCACCTGTTACACGCCTGTTACAGTTCTGTTAGACTTAACATGTCCTGTAACAGGAGCTGTTAAAATAGATCTATTTAAACAGATCTGTAACACTAACAGCCACGTTACTTGGCTGTTTGTCGTGAGGTCAGAATTGGTGGTAAATGTTACAGATCTGTAACAGATCTTTAACACTGACACATAACACATAACATACACAGAATTCTGACCTCACCCAATGTAGCATGGTTTATTTTGGCCTACATTGGCCCTGTAATAATTGCATTTGGCACAATTTTTAATTTCCTGACGATATTTGTGGTATCCAGTGAAAACATGGGTAGCATCTCCACATATGGACAGTATCAAATTTCCTGTGTAAAACTTTTAATTTTCTGTCTGAGGTCACATTGATGTTCTCGTCATGGTGCATCTTACTGCTCACATTGGAGAGGGTGATATGTGTGTTGTTTCCTTTAAAGGCCCGATTTATTTGCTCTAAGAGGTTCGTATATATCGTTCTGGCTGGTTTGTTCCTTTCTATCTTTTCGTTGAATTTTCACCACCTTATATACTTCAAACTTTATCCAGATTATGGAGTTTGTGGTGTTTCCTCTGACGATTTCCCATATTATCATGCATTTTTCCTCAACGAGTGGGCCATTATAAATCTTGTAGTGTACGCCGGTATACCCTTTATTGGTATCACTATTTGCAACATCTTCATAGTGTCAGAACTCGTTATCAACAAAAGAAAAAGGCGAGCCATGTTGGACAAGCAGGCCAAGAAAGATTCTAATCTGGGAAGTGTTACCACGATGTTAGTCGTCGTTAGCATCGCCTTCATCATTCTCGCATTGCCGAACCAGATTTATTTTTTACTTCAACCTATTTATTTCCCGGAGAAATATGAGGATGACGTGTTTAAGTATGATAAAGCAAAGCATTTAGCCCTCGCTTCCCTCGTTGAATTTTCGTCTAGAACCATGACAAATTTAAATCACGCTATCAATTTCCTTCTCTATTGCATCAGCGGGGCAAAATTCCGAGCTGTGTTGGTTCAACGAATAAAGCAATTAATTGGAAGGGAAGGGTGACTTTTTCACACACTTGAAGAAAATCTCTGGCTCCCCTCGGCCAATTACCTACGGCAAAGTATGTCCCCAACGCGACGAAGTCTGTTTCCGTCAGTCGGATTGGCAAACTGTACACAGTGCCGAATTTCTACGCAATATCGACACTGTCATCGAACGGCATCCGCCATTTTGATTTTTACGGCCGCGGATGGATATGTGATCAGGCCTCGCATATCACAACCGTGATACTCCGCGAAAATCAGAACCTTGCGCTTAAACAACTACATTCACGCCTAAACTTCTCACTGCAATCGATGTGTCACAATTTCGAAGTGAATAGTAATAAATATATATTTCCCTTGACTTTATAAGTGGAATAAGTGTATAACATCTGAGGGATGTTTGGTCACGTGGGTAAACAAAACGCACGCGGCCATGGACTACTTTGGTCTCAGAATAACTGTCGAAAAACCTCGAGATATCTTGCCACAAAATGATTATGCTTCACAAATATTTTTATTGTGTCTTGCATCTAAGCCTCATTTTGACCTAAGCAGGCCTGTATAATATTATTTATGCCTTCCGTGGGCGTATAACCGTGCACTAGATCTACTGCGCATGGCGACGCTTGCTTATTGAGTGAACGGTCGACCGCTTCACAATGGTAAGGAATCCTTACACATATTACTGCGCTGCACTTCTTTTCAACATGGCGATAGCTGATCGATACTAGAGGGTGTTATTTGGAACGCCCTCTAGTGTCAAGAATGTCGGATTGGGTACAAATTGTGGAGGAGAAGAATTGTTGCCGTTAACTTAGTCTTATAAATTGAACTAGATATGAAAAGAGATGCCTCACACGGTGTTATTGTGTTACAGTTAGGCCGACGGACTGAACAATGACCAAAACATGGAATAGGCCTAGATATGGGGATTCCCCAACGTGAATGTTGATGAGGCACGACGTAATGTTCGGAATTGAATTCCACTACAGGAAGTCCGCAATGCAATTTACTGTGACTGTGTAAGGGCGGCCAAAGTACTAGCATCAGCACGAGGAAACCAAGATTGGCCGATAATAGATCTACAGGTACCCTACACAGCAAAAAGGGGCACTTTTTCTAGGGCCATTCTGAGGTGGTGACAAACTATTTCAGTGCCAAGATGAGTGGTCACCATGGTCACACCTGACCGGATAATCGGCGAGGGGCGGGTCAGTCAGGACTAGGTGTTTTGTTCCGTACTGTTACTTGTGCATTGTTCGAGACTTCTTCAGTGAATCCAATAATGATCACAAGTGTAAGAATGTCTCTGGACGCTTGCATAACTTCTCAAGATTGCTCAAATCAAAGTACCATCGCGTTAGAATAATAAAAATAATACTTTTTGACAGATGGTCAACAAATAAATGTTAAAAAACTAGCTTTCTATTTGGCTGACTCGCCATTCGCCATTCGCCACACGCCATTCGCCATTCGCCATACGCCATGTTTTACTCCGACCCAATAGTCGTTGCATCAAAGATTCCCCGCTTTTGTCAGCTATTACTTATGAATCCAACCGGTACGCTTCCGAAATTTGGTATGAAGTCCTGTAAGTTATACGACGCCATGTGAATGTGTTTCTTGAATGCACGGCGGATGTGCTGCTGGATAGATCTGGGCCTATATTCATAAAACCATGTTAGCTTAGTTGGTTGCTAGTTGTGTGCATTGTGCGCTGTTCACACTGGCTACATTAACTAAGCCAGGCAAGGTTTTATAAATATGGGCCGAGTACTCGTCATCGCTCGGGAACAGCTAACATCCTGAGCGACGCCACACGGCCGACTATGAATCAACCTTGATTTATTTGATGCAGCAGTAGAGGAGGATGGTTGATGATGGGAATAGGTTAGGTCATCTGAAGCTGGCGGACGTCAGTAATAGAAATGTAGTGGATGGTTGGTTTTCGGCCTCCTCATCAGCCCTCACAGATTGTACCAGTCTGGAATTTACTTTTTCTGTTCTCTTCATGCTGAAAGTGCCCGTGGACTCCCCGATAGGTGACTTCAGATATAAAACTTTTAAGCGTATAGCCCTCAGTATTTGCTGCGAGACTCATCCCGTGTCATGGCCTATCTAAATCACGCAGTCGTTTTCCTTCTCTATTGTGTCAGGGCAAACTTCCGAGCAGTATTTGTTCAACTACACAGAAAAAAAATCGATCATAGCTCGAGTTAAAATGAGTCTCTAGCTTGCTATTTTGTCCCTAAAGTGAGTTTCCTTGCTCTCGAACACAAAATGAGTACCAGTTTTCTTTCATCGACTGGAGATAACTGCAACTGGAGTCTCATTCTGAAGTGGAGACAAAGTCTACTCATTTTGAGTTTTCTCAGTTCTTCAGTCGATGGGACAGGGCATCAGCTGGAGAAAATTGGAAAGAAACCGATGGGAACCAAACTCACCTCATGAGGAGCTCGGTGGTGTGGTGGTTCTGGTGTCCGACTTGCGATCAGAGCGTCCTGGGTTCGAAACCCACTGGGTGTGAAACGTTTTTTTTTATATACGGTGACATCACTTGTTTATTTGATTTGAGACAACAGGCAATCCGGTGGAGACAGCTAAGAATCATTTTAACCAGTAGGAGACAATGCCATCTCAAGTGGAGACCCAGTTATGTCTATTCGAGTTTCAAAAGAAACTCATTTTAGGGACAAGAGTTGGAGATTCATTTTATCTCGAGATGAGATCGTTTTTTCTTTCTGTGTACGAATGAAGAAGTTGACTTGAAGGAAAAGCTAAAGTTGTCACCAACGTCGCGCAAGCCTGTATCAGCGCAATGATGCATGAGCACTTGATGCACCGTACTATTCAACGTGCGATGTACGCCCATAACAGCATCCCTGGAATATTAACACATAATATCACGATCGTCTTGGCGCTGCTTCTCAAGAAAGCAGTTCTTTAAGCAATTTTAGAAATCAGATTGTGAAGTATGATAATGTTAAAAATGCTGGCATTGGCACACTTCGGGTTCTCCGTTACCATCGCAGCGACGCTCAAGCAGAGCTCAAAGTATCTGCAGTATCCAAGTCTAATGCATGCTGAGGTTCCCACTTCTTTTATATAATAGCAGTATGTGCTGTACACCCTTAATCATAAGTAAATGCACAGCTAATAAACTTAAATATTTCCCAAAATCTTCAGTGTATTAACTTTTGCTTTTTACGGCAGATATTTAGGGCCTTAAGACACAATTTCAGACAAAAATTGCCGTGATTTTTGATAAAATGCATTTCTGGCAAAAGTTTGGAGTTTCTGTCAAAAAGCGTGATTTTTTATTGGTCGTTTCATCGGAGCGAAACCAACGTCACTTTGAAGCCTGTTTGTTTCCCAGCAAAATGTTTTTTTTCAGGTTTAAAAAAATCGATGGTGAACAGAAGTTACAGAGCATTTTCTAAAATGAATTTCGTTCGGTTTTCCAGTCAAGTCAGGGCTATTCCTTCCGTCTCATTTAGATCTACCCAGCCTGCTGAATATTGTGAATAGGCCTATTCATGACCTGGTCAACAGGAGTTACTTCTGATGACACTCCATCGAGTAATCCAAGGCCAGCCGGTCTTTTGTGTGGGATGAATGGCGGTGTCACCTTTCGTAATTACTGCTTACAATTCCTTACCACTGAAGGCAAAAGAGCCTACGTAACCTCTTATGCAATTGGCGACATTTACTAACTTGACCTACGATGAATGGGACATATTATACGTAGTAGTAGTAGTAGAGTTTATTAACAAATCACACATTTCTGTATAATAATAGATGAGGCTATGTCCAGATATGGCATTATTAGCCTCATCGGGAAAAGACAAACATTACAATTCATAATTGGTATAAAAGGGTTTGATTACATTCCGGTGACAGGTTGGGTGCCGATTCATTGCAAGTTAAGGTAGGGAAGGATTAGCTGCCATTTTAAAGTAGTTCACTACGTCAGTTATAAAACTAGACACTATTTTAATTATACCTTTATTAGTTTCCCTGGGCAGAGAAGCATGCCCATTTAGCAGAACATCCAATCTGTCATCGGAACGTGTAAGCGTGCTATAAATGGTGCTAAACAGGGGCAGCTTTCCAAGGTCTGTAAAACGCACGTTTATGTAAGGTTGTGTTAGAGGGCAAGTAAAGAAAAGATGCTTAGTTGTCTGAGCAGTATCGCCGCAATCACAGTAAGGATTTATCGTTGTAGTAAATTGTGAGCATAGAAATGTGCCTTAAAAACTAAATCGCATTTGGCTCGATTAAAATTGATCTCCTTTTCCCGAGAAATATCAATCTTTGTTGTTGCTAAATAGTTTTTTCGGCCACCTATGGCAATTCTTGTGTTGTATTTAAAAGCATTGCGTGAGAGACATGACTTAAGTTCAACCGGTGAGCATTCCATAACTTTATAGCATCAGGGACAACAGATTTGGTGTAACGGTGTGAAACATTCGTAGGTAAGCGATAGTCCCTGCTATAGCGGAGACGTTCCTCCCTTGGCGGGTTCCTAAATTTAAAAAAAGGTACCAAAAATATAAACAGGCACATTCCTATGCTCAACATCATACATTACAGTCAATTTTTTACTAATTCTACGCCTTTGAACCAGAGACATCCAGCCCAGGCACTTTAAGATATTAGCCTGATTTGTTCCGTGGAGGTAACTGCTAACAATAAGAGCCGCTCTATTATGCACCTGGTCTAGCTTTAAGAGAATATCCTGGTTTGCAGAATCAAAAATAATCGAACCATACTCAAGGTGAGGCAAAATAAAAGAACAATATGTTCGCTCTAAATGCTTAGATTGAATAGAGCGCTTAAGTAAAGTGAGAGGATTTAAGAGCAAATTACATTTTGTAATCACATTCACTAGATGTTCATTAAAACTATGGTTACTATCCAGAATCATACCCAAGTGTTTATGGAAAGTACCCCCAGGAATAACTTCACTTTCAAGTAATACATTTTCGAAATTCCTAAGTCTTTTACGAGGAGAGTGAAATATAACCTCTCTACTTTTAGAAGCCTTACATTTTATGGGACTTATTATTCCGTGAGCTTGTTCTTGGGACAATAAGGAATGGCGGACTATAAAATGAGATTTGGACTGTTGACTGGCGTTTCGACTGAAACTTTCGGATAAATTCTTCATAATTACGATATGGTAGCTCCGATTGAAATTTGAAAATTTCTTCACGTACAGAAACAGGAAAGCTTTAAAATGACGTTGGTTTCAGTTTTTAAGAATATGCGATTGAAAATCACGGTTTTTAATAGAAATTTTAAACTTTTGTCAAAAATACAACTCATGCAAATTCATGATATTTTTGGTCTCAAAATATGTCTTGAGGCCCTAAATAATTGCTGTAAAAAGCAGCAAGGTAAAAAGCAAAAGCAAATATTTGAGTTTAATAGCCGTGCATTTACTTATGATTAAGGGTAGGTCATGCACAGTCGCAAGCGGCCGTGGAGCCACCTGTAGCCGAGCATAATACTACAAATAGATCCGGTGTTATTGCCATTCCACTACAAAATTTATCCGCATCTAGATTCGGAGTATGATCGGCTATGCTGTCCGAACTAAATAGATCCGCACTTAATAGAACCGGACTTATTAAACACGGCTATTCTGTAATGGAAGCAGAATAAGAGCGGACAAATACCGGCTTTTTGGTAGTGGAAGCGCAACTATATTCGTTCAACGTTATAGAATTAACGTTTCAGGCCTAGAAATCCGTTACAGACTTACAAATGAATATTCTGTACACTGATTTTGTGCGGACATAACCGCCCATAAAAAGCAGGCGCTTGTCGCAACCGAGGAAATGGTTAATGGCCTTATACCACAACAGCTGCAATGTAGGCTACGTCTCTGCAGGTTTACGATAGCAGTGGACAGCTATGATAATAGTGGAGGAAACTGATTACCAGCGACGAGCACTTACTTTTGCTGAAGCGGGTCACATTTATTAAGTCTATTTCGAGACATTTTCAAAATAATTATGCAGAGACAAATTTCATTTTGAATTTATAAATTATCTCATTTTTGAGTATACTACTAGATGACTTTATCTCTCCAATTTTCTGTTCTTTTCCATTGTAACTAGCACAAGATGAAACTGGCTATCATTCTTGTCCTGGTGGTAATGATGGCGTTGGCCACCGATATGTCGTCCGCATCCCCTGGATTTGCAAGGGGTAAGTAAAATACAGTTCTTGCAGGGGCGTGTGTGTGTACGGGGGGGGGGGGTCGAAAGACCCCCGCTGGGGACTTTCTTCCCCCGCTGTTGCAGGTCGTTTTAACGACCGTAATTTTGAACAGTTAATCCCCCCTTGAGGTTCCACGCGACGCCCTGCCTTGCTGAGGTACTGGCAAACCTATAGCCAGCAGCACACCAAGTTATATCGCAGGCGATCTGCTCGCCGCCGATCTTCTCGCCACGCACCGCAAGACTAGGTGGTATCGGTTTTGGTATTAGAGAGGATGCGCAGCTCTCCGACTCCGACTTCAACTACGAGAATGAATTGCAGTCCGCTATGGGCATCCTTGACAAAAACGATTTGATAGACGTTTGCAAATCGTAAAATGCCAGAACTTTGTGGCAGAATAATTTTGACTCGTAATCGGAAGTGCGCATAAATCGCAAATATCGTAGTCGTCATAGTAGTGTCTCAAAGTCGTAACGACTAGGATTACGACTTCAATATTCATTATTTATCCGCACTTCCGATTTATTAGGCCAATTTTTTCTGCCTTCAATTTATGGTGTTTGACGAATTGAAAACTTCTATCAAATCGTTTTTACCAAGGACGACCACAGCGGACTGCAATTCATTCTCGTAGTTGAAGTCGGTGTCGGAGTCGGAAAGTTGCGCATCCTCTCTATTAGTTAATATTGGACGAGCATTGCTGGTGGGAGGATTCCACGCATCGCTGTCCCACACACACCGGCCGTTGACAGCCGATCTTGCTCCTGACGATCGCTTGCGGTATCACCTGGTGGAACGAACATACAGAACTGGTCTCGATCCAGTTCGGCGCACTCTACTAAAAACAAAAAAAAAGAAAGAAGAGTCGCCTGCGCCACCAATCCTACTGAAGTCACGATGTGTGTGTAGAGAGGATTACTTCACATTATTGAAATGACATTAGGTAAACAGGGCCTTAGGAAATACATGTATGTTGCAGAAATACACCTTCCCACATTGACTAATTTTACATAATCTAACATCACCTGGTTAATCGGAGCCACTGACCTAATGAGGACCCTAGCTCACTGGCTCAATAGGTGTCACCAGTTGTTAAATCTATTGATATGAAACTGGCAACTCGGTCCTAATCAATTTCCCACACAAAAGCCGTCCATTGTATAGGACAGAGTTTCGGTGTGCTGCCCTCTATCGTAGCTAGGATGCCCATCGGACCTTGCAACCCTGTGGTTATGAGTGAGCCATTCCAATCCTCTAAATCCTCTAAATCATGTGGATCAAGGCAAGGGGAATGCATAATAGTTACGCCCCAAACAGGCTGCAAATTTAGCATTGTAAAATCGTTAATTTTCATCGGATTTGGAAATTAGTTTTTTGATATAACAAAGAATTATCTGTTCAACTGCATAACTTTCCGGCAAGGCAATAGCCTATTTTCCATTTTGTTATAAATCAGGCAGAGAAGGAAAACAATAGGATTACGCAAAATCAACATCTTAGATATCTCATCTAGACCCCTCTGAAACGCGTTTCACAGTGGTCAAACGGGTCGGTGGAGCCTAAGGGTGTATATTTAATGGAAGACCTGGGCCCATATTCATAAAAATACTTAAGTCTCTAAGGGTGACACTTATCTTTTGTTCAACACAAAAGATGAGTACGGTACTACACTTTGACTTAAAGTACGGTATGTTTATGAATATGGACCCGGAGGGAGAGTGTTCTTACACAAACACTGCCAGAGTTCTTTTGTGTCGCCAGTAACCAATATCAATGGCACATGACCCAGTCCCAAGGTATTAAGAGTCAGTTGCGCTGACTTGACAGGACTACAGTATCAAGCATTTTAACACAATCGCACACAACATGCGGTAAAAGACAGTCAAATTTAATGTGGATTGGTGAAGTGCATGAACTGAGAGTTTTGCAGGGCCTCAAACATAAATGCACATTATAATGACATCCTCCAGAATTGGTTCGCTCCATTTAACTAAGTACGGGTACTCCCTGGGTGAGGTCAAGTCGTCGAGTTAACACAGAGTAAAAATGTGAGGAGCACCACAGGCATGTCAAGACTGATAAAACTTGGAGTGGGACATATCCAGGGTAACTTGACCCCTGTTTAACACTGAGTAGAGATTAATTGAGTGTTAACATGCTGGGCCCAGTTCCTGAAACAACGCTAACTCAGCCATAGCCCTTAGCGTGGCGTTACATCCTAGTCAGCGCCATGTTAACTTTAGCGTGGCGCTAAGCGGGTTCCAGAAAAAGCGATAGTCTGTCAATGGCGCTAATATGACCCACCTCTAGCCAGCGAAAATGAGCGCTAGCTTCCATATTCCTTTCGTAGATGACCCTAAATGTTGCATTTTATGGCAGTTATGTGCATTTTATTTCAATAAAATGGCATAAACTATAAATTTAGAGACTGAAAAAGAAATATGAAATGTTCACAAGTTGGCTGACTGCCTTTAACTTGGAAGATTTTCTACTTTTCACATATTGGCCCTAAACTTGCCCCTTACTGTCAGAAACTCCTCTATTGCATGCTGCACTCAAGAAACTGACTCAGGATAACTTAAATTTACGGTGGCCCAAACATGCCATGTATGTATTTTTGTCCACATTAAAATTTTCTGAAGATTATTGTATTTTTTCTCGAATTTCTACCCGGGTGGAAAGTATTCTCACCCGGGTGGAAAGTATTCTCACCCGGGTGGAAAGTATTCTCACCCGGGTGGAAAGTATTCTCACCAGGGTGGAAAGTATTTCCACCCAAATACTTTCCACCCGGGTGGAAATACATTCCACCCGGGTGGAAATACTTTCCACCCGGGTGAAAATACTTTCCACCCGGGTGGAAATACTTTCCACCGGGGTGAGAATACTTTCCACCCGGGTGAAAACACTTTCCACCCGGGTGAAAATACTTTCCACCCGGGTGGAAATACTTTCCACCCGGGTGAGAATACTTTCCACCCGGGTGGAAATTCGAGAAAAAATACAATAATGTTCAGAATATTTTAATGTGGACAAAAATATATACATGGCATGTTTGGGCCACCGTATAAATTAGATGGATTCTCCCTGTTTTTCTTGACACACTTGACATGGCTGCCATCTTGAATTGACAGTGTCAAGAAAACATATCCCTAGCAACCAGCGTGAAACATGGCGTTAGCTGGCGTTAGAAAGCGTTAGTTATCGCTGGTGCTGACGCTGTCTCAGGAACCACTACCTAGCGCCATGTTAGCAATCGCCGGCTAACGTGGCGTAATCCCTAACGCCACGTTAAATTTAACACTGTTTCAGGAACTGGCCCTGTTAACTTCATTTCCTGATTAGTCAGTTCAGGTTAACACTAATACTGACACTAGTACTAACACTTTCCCTAACCCACACACCTGATCTCGCCCATTGTATACATGTATCTATATGGAGTTCATGTTTTCATTTTAGAGCTGTCCCTTAAGAAAAGATTCCAGCAGAAAAGATATCCGTACCAGCAGAAAATATATCCGCAACAGCAGCAAGGATTTCCGTTCCAGCAGGATAGACCTGAACGGACGCGAAGACCGCCCATCATCGATATGCTCTACGAGTACGCCGAAGAGTTTGTAGTTGTCCTTTGTAGTTGTCCTTTGAAGCTAAATCCGTGTCGGGTTTCTACAGAGTGGCTCAGTAAAAATGTTACACTTACAAAATGGTCCATATCTTTTAAAATTTTGGCATTTTCCCTAAAATATACTTGTGTACTTGAAGAGCAAGCTCTTT
>NMRB01001321.1:79148-99996 GCA_002633025.1 Notospermus geniculatus
CCACCACCACCACCAGTAGGCAAAATCCTGGATCCGCCCCTGTTGACCCATGTGAAATATGACTTGCGCCAACTTCTCAGTGGTTGAAGAGGACAAGAATTAATGAACCAATCCTTTCTTTACGCTATGGTCAGTAAACATGAAATCGACATGATTATTTCATGGTGCACATTGCACATGGGCGGCTTACTGGAAAAAGCGGAACGGAACGGAACAGGCGGAATCGTTCCGCTAAAGGGAGCAACCATTATTTGTACAATGATGATGACTAGACTGATTTATCGTCTGCGGAGTAGGAATTATTTAGCATAGAAACTGTGACTGCGGTTGTTTCGAGCTCCTGTCTTGTACAGTAACCTTACAAAATGTAGGGCCTATATGAACAGTCCCAAAGCATGATCTTCGATGACGACATTACGATGGCGCCCCATATATATAGCCGGCTGCGATACTAGTATTGGCCTGTAAGCCGATAGATCTACCAGTACATTGCGCAATGCCTCTATGCACCCTGGCCTATGCCACAACTCGTCGATTATCATTGGCAAGCAGCAGCTTATCACAGTGGCGGATTTTGAGCCCACTTCGCCTATCATTATTGAAGTTTTTCCAGTCGCACACTTGCGCCACAACAAATACATGTAGTAGTAGGTGTAGGCCTACTCACGGCAGTCACTCCGCGCCGGACAAACTGCAAAATGCACAGAGGACCGCTTACACGTGCACATTTGTGAAGTTCTCTGTCTAACTGAAAAGTTCGGCTACCCTTTCAGAATAACTTAGTTTGTATTTCCAGCTTACGCCGTGGGCTTACCACGGTTTGAATGAAACGAAAGACCAAAGTGACTCAAAACTTATCTCTATTCTTACAACTCCCAGCGTATATACATTCTTTAAATATAATAGCAAAAATAGATAAAATCGACTTTTTTGATAATAGGTATAATCAGCAAAGCACGTCAAACGGCAGTTAAGACAATCAGGACATCCGCTTGCAAATTTGATTTGGAACAATCATACAGCCAAAAAAGTGCCAACTACCGACATCCAAATGTCCCAAATTCTCAATGATCACTCAAATAATGAATAATAATTTACAAACAGTTTATATTATTAAGTCACTATCAAAGGTGGCTAAAAGCGTAATTACCATCTGTTGACCATGGTCAGATGGTAACTCGGCGCCTCTTAACTTTCGATCATAGTAAAAAGAATGACATCCATATTAAAGGGTATCAGACCTTATGTTAAGGACCCATACTTTACCTAACGTCAGATGGAGATCGGACATGTAACTGGGTGAGCCAAGAAAGTTATTGTGGAATTGGTCCCAATGAACTGTCAATTAAAAAAAATGATTTGGAAAACAAGTGCGTGACGGAATAATCAATGCTCCCAACCATCCGCGACTCCAGGTCACAAATGCAGTGCATTTGGAATAGGACAGCAAGATTAGGTACGAGGCTGATTCCGTTCCGCCTGTACCGCATTTTCCAGCAAGCCCACATGGGCTGGGTATAATGGCAGTCAGAAACGCATGGAGTTCTTCTTTGTCCTTTGTCCTGTTAAACCACTGAGATATTGGCGCAACAGGCCCGTCGGAACGGGGGGGGGGGGGGCTTTAGCCCCCCATATTTCAGCCCGACCACTGAGGCGCCTCAGACCATCTGGCGCATTACAACCACCATATTCATATAACGCGGGCTCAGCGAGACTACTGTTCAATGATTTGATCAAATACCGCCTGTGAGACCATTTTGTCACGCTCTCCTCCAACTTCCCGGCATCTCTGCGCACTGGTGTTGTCAGTGGAAAGTCGGCCGTTGACTTCGTCAAAGGTCTAGGTCGTCACAAACGGATTATGTTGGTGGAAGTCATGAAAGTTGTTGAACTTATTTTGGTGATGCCGGCAACAAACGCTACCAGTGAACACTTTTTCAGCGCCTTGGTTTGCAAATTCACGAAAGGTGAACTTGTCTAATTACCAGCTGATGACGTCATTCTATGATGAAAATTTAGGAAGTTTTTAATACTCCATGAATCTTTGATATACATGAAAACATTCATAATTGCGTCAATTTTAGCTAAAGGTAAAAGTTATCATCGCCGACGCTCAGTGGCACATTTCACTGTTACCCAGTAATGTGAACGGATCGTCAGCGGTTACAGTGATTGAAATCATCTGCATTAACTCACTTTCTGTAAAGTCGAAGTGAGGTTGCGATAACATCTATACCTGTGTCTAACCAGGCTTAAATTCCACGAAATTCATGCTCCCAGAAGGCCTCTGAAATTGCGGGAAATCGCGTCTCACAGCTTCTAATTTTCAAATTTTCTGGGGGGGGGGGCCAGACCCCCCCGCCGAAGCGGCGCCTACGGCGCCGGTGACTCCTCGCGCCTTCGGCGCTCGTTAGCCCCCCTTTCGCCTACCAGTCAGATTGTTCCGACGGGCCTGCGCAAGTCAGATTTCACATGAGTCAATAAAATCTGTCATCCACGGAAAATCTGTCAACCACGGAAACATTTTGAATCTGCTGGTGTCAACTTAATCAGGAAAGTTTGCTCTTCAAATGCATTAGTATATTTGACCATTTTGTAAGTGTAACATTTTTATTGAACCACTCTGTAGAATGTCCTCGGTACTCGTAATTGTGAGCCACTCTGGCAAAACCAGACGATTGTCGCTCAGAAGTTGAGCCTAAATGAAGTAAGTTGACAGTAGGAGAGAATGGAAGAAATAGATTCTGTCAGATTTCATAATAGACATAGACAATATTGAAACTGACAAACATTTGGTCTCAACCTGCCAAGGTAAGACCAAGCGACAGAGCGGCTTACAATATCAGTATGATACGGTCCCGCTCATGGTGAAATCGCGGCGATGACACATTCATTGAATATACATTGTACGGAGTCGATGTCACATTTCACAGTATGGTCGTTTCTTACCCAGAGCTCGAATAATTGATCGCACTCCCAGCAAATACGAATCACACACAAAAATGGCCGCACTGTAAAACGTTACACCTGAATGCAGAAGAGGTATATGCTGTGCATTTTCGTATACAGCATATCGCTTCCGCATCCCGTATACCGCATTCCGGATGTCTGGTAGCTTAAAGCTGAACTACATGCATAAAACCAGCGCCACGCACGTTTAAAAAACGTACCTGAAATAAGCTGGGACATCCGCCATGTTTTAGTTGGACTCCAAACATGATAGAGTACCCAACCGTGTAGGTGGCAGCACCTTACATGTGTTTGCGTCCTGACCACCAACAAGTGGCTGAAATTTTCTCTAAGTACATCTGCATATAGGCCTACATACCAGAAGCCCATGTAGGCCAACGGTATGTACAGGCAAAATCTATACAGACAGCCGGCTTCAGTCATCGCCGAATTCCAAAGGGAAGACACGCTCATACATGTATCTCATGACATGGCGGAATAGCTGTAATAAAACCATTATTAGAGAAGGTGGTTGCATAAAAAAGTAAATGCTTTTTACTTGAAAATTAAAGCAATTGCTTCCATCCGCATGCATAAAATCCAAAGAAAATGTTGTTGATAAAAAGCAATTGCTATTACTAAAAGCAATTGATTTACTTGTTCCATTCTAGCAAATGCTACAATTCATATGGCACGAAGTTTCGTTCCAATTCGATTCTTCGCTTCGCCAGTAGGTTGCTAAACAGAAAACACAAAAAGTGCAATAACTCCAGAACTACTGGCTGGATCATCCTCAAACCTGGCTGCCAGACGGCCATCTTGGAAAATGGCGTTGTCCATATCTCATAAATTGCTGCAACCAGAATGATTTGACCATGAAATGCATGTCTGTACCTATAGGTACCGGCAATGCGTAAAACGAATTTGGACCCTGCAATGTTCATTCTTCAGATAAGGGATGATTCGTGCCAAATCACAAATAACGGGCAAACAATGAGCTTCTTTGTAACCGCGACATAATAACATTCAACTTCCATTTCAGTGAGCCTATCGTATGCCAACAGAGCGGGCGGTGTACAGACAATTCTCAGTGTTGTTATGGATGCTTCGCCCGTAGATGTAGGTCTCGTCCGGTGTAGAAAATCAGTCGCATCATAATCAAACATCGAGGACCAACATCAACGGCTCTAGTGCATTTACTTGCAGATTTAATGTAACAAAGTTCTAACGCTGTGATTGGCAGTGATTGACGTATAATATTAAAATCTGCATACTGACTACAAATCTTTACTTGTTCTTATGAGGGCCTCGGTACATTTCGTAGTGTGTCATCTCTCTTCTACCTGGGAGGGGAAAACAGCCTTACGAACTCTTAATCAACCATTTTATTTAGTAGTTAGGAAAGGCGTTACATTTTTTTTCATTTAATCAGTGCTATCTCTGCAACTCATGGAACAAAAGTGTATTATTCAGGCCGGCCACCCACATGTACTCACCGCGGCAGTCAAAAATGACACTAAGAATAATTGGCGGCCAACGAAATTCACAATACAGTGTATTTCAAAATTACAAATTTCCCTATTTAGCAGATTACATCCTTAGGTTAGCCTAGTGTCACGAGAAGAGCCATTTTGTTGGATTGGCCGCGAAACGGTTTTCACATCGCGACCTTTCTCTAATACATTGGGTGAGGTCAAGTATCGTGTAAAAATGGATTGAGTTAACGTTGAGTTTACTTTGAGTTAACCTTAGCTCTTTACCTCAAGGATTGTTACTGACCTCTATGTAAAACCCACGGACACTCACCAATACCTCCACCCAGCTTCGTGTCACCCTGGCCATGTTAAGCGCTCCATCCCCTTTTCCCAAGCCCTTCGTATCCTGTCCATCTGCTCAGAACGGCCAGCAGCCCTGAAACACCTACAGAACTTGGTATACCAAGACAAACAGACAGGGGCCATAACAGACGGAAGGTTGCTAAGGAAGTGGAAAGGGCGATCGAACGTTATGACCACCAGGGGGCCCACCCCCCTACGACGACGGAAACAAATACCGGTACCCAGGATGGGGGTACAGACAGAGCTGATTCTGGGGGTCGCCATGCTACCCACGGTGCCAACGGGAGTGGGGTCCAGGACAACCAGCGGTCCTCTAAAATCCGCAGGATCCCCTTAGTTCTCACTTACCACCCCGGACTGCCAGACATCACTGCTATTACTCGCCGTTTCCTACCATTACTCCATTTGAACCCTTTAATGAAGGAATGCTGCTGCCCAGAGCCACCCCTCATTGCTTTCCGGAGGCCAAAAAACCTCCGGGATGTGCTTGTAAGAGCCAAGGTCCCCACCTCGGACATCCAACAGGCTAAGCCCACCTGTGACCCATGCTCACGGAAAGGACCTAAGAGGGGTCGGAAATGTGAACTTTGCATCTCCTTACCATCCCAGTCCCACATCACCAGCTCATCCACCGGAAAGTCCCATCAACTCCGCCTGAGGAGCCCCACGGATTGTGACAGTAAGAACGTTGTCTACTGTATCACCTGTACCAGATGCCCTACAGTCAACCAGTACGTCGGACAGACCATGTGTTTCCGGAGAAGGATGAACAACCACAAATCCAACATCCGGCGGGGGATAGAGGATGACCGTGACTGCTCATTACTCTATACCCATTTTAAACTGCCAGGACATTCTATCAAGGACCTGATGTTCACCATTCTGGAGACATGTCCAAATGAGACGACCCTCCTCAAGACAGAGTTATGGTGGATGTGGACCCTTAAAACTATCACCCCCTCAGGCCTCAACACCAGGTGCTGAGTTTCTGATAACCTCACAGCTTCCCCTTAGTGTCAGGGCCAAAAAAGTTTTGGCATGGGGCCCCAGATGGGGTCCCTCTCCCCCTTTTTTTCTTTTAATAGGGTCGTTGCTTTGGTAGACTGTAGCTCGGGCCGGGGGACAGGGGTCCTTTTTCTAGGCCTTGTCTGCCATTGCTCTTCTCCTATTTGCTTTGGAAGACTGTAGCTCGGGCCGGGGGACAGGGGTCCTTTTTCTAGGCCTTGTCTTCCATTGCTCTTCTCCTATTTTGTTCGCAGGTCAGTGCTTTGCAACCCCTCTTTTCCCTTTAGTAGACCCTTTTCCTTGGAGGACAGGGTTCCTCTTTTTAGGCCTATGTCTTCGTCCATGATGGTCTGTTTCTAATTTTTCGTTGGTCAGGTTTTGTAGGTGCTGTTCACCTATGGGCTCCCTTTCTTTACGGTTGCCCCTTCATTTCTTATTATCTTGCTCTTCATTTATTTTCTAGGCCTAATTTGTTATCACTTCCTCATACATTTGTTTAATATAAATTACTCTTACTATGGTCTTGGGGGTATTGTACTGTTAGTATAATTATACTGTTAGTTTAATTCCTCCAAGTTATATTTTCCCTTCAGCCTAGTCAAGCCTTACATTCACTAATTACATTTCTGTTAGGTTGAGTAACCACCTTTTGGGGCTTGTACTCTTTTCTTTCCTTAATTGCTGTCACGTCCTGTTTGGATGGGATACTTCATGTCTACATTTGGGTTTCAGCTCAGTCTGTTCTAGAGTTTCGGATTGTAAAGTTCCAGCCTGAAGAAGACCCCGGTTGGGGTCGAAAATTCGCAAACACTCTGGAAATTGCCTTTTTATTTATCATATATTGTGTGTCAATTTTTGTGCTTTTCATCTCTTTAGCTCTTTACCCCAGATACAGGTAAACTCTGAGTAAACTCTTAGGGCCGTATTTACGAAGCGCGATTAGGCCAACACGCGTGTAAATTCATAGTTATTCAGGTTAAGGGCCTAGAAAGGCATTGTGTTGCTACCTTGTACGCTGCTTGATCGGCAGCGTTTACCCACATGATAACCACACGCGGTTAACATTCCTGCGTTTACGTGCAGGGGGATCGACGAAAAGAGTTGAATGACACTAAACAAGGCCCGTAGGTTGTTCAAATTTTTCTTTTGTCCTCCTGCAGCTAGACAAAGGAAAGTTAACCACCGGTGATTATCCTGCGGGTAAACGCTGCCGATCAAGCAGCGTACAAGGTAGCAAAACAATGGTTTTCTAGGCCCTTAACCTGAATAACTATGAATTTACACGCGTGTTGGCCTAATCGCGCTTCGTAAGTACGGTCCTATGAATGGGGCTATCCAGAATATACTTCAACCTCTTGATAATAGGGGTCTCTGCTGTACTATAAGTTTTACTATCCACTTTCTGTTCATTGAGTTTCATTGTTTATCAGTTCTTTGGGAAGTTTGACCTTGACCTCTGACCTTGACCTTGACCTATGATCATCAGGGTTATTACATAATCGAAATTGGCATCCTAAATAACCTAAATATGGGTGTTATCAAACCTCTACTGCTACCACAGACAGAGACATTCCAAATTATCAAGTTTGACCTTGACCTGATCATCAAGGTCATTACATAATCAAAATGGGCATGCTCAATAACCTAAGTATGGGTGATATCATGTCTCTACCTCAACCACGGGCAGAGATATTGCAAATTATCAAGTTTGAAAATATCAAAATCTCATGATATCTCAATCACCCGGACACATGAGGCTGAGAATTTTACCACATCCTGTCCTTGGATAAGCAGGCATGAATTAAGACTTGTTTCATGTTGATCAGTTGACAATGTGGCAAGTTATCTCAAAATATCAAATTTCGTGATATTGAACGTCGATATCACCATGACCCAAACATCTCAGGTCAAAAATAATCAGCTCATTTGATTTCTAGGGTATAAAAACCTAAGGGTAGAACTTGTTTCTATTGCTCCGGGTGTTAACTGGTTATAGGAGCCGATTTGTGCCATCAGATAAGAGTGTGGTGGACAAAATATCAAGTCTGATATGACGATTACGTCAATGATGGACGCATCTGAGGTTGAAAATGATTAGATCACTTTTTCTGCCTGTAAGTGACGCTCCTCTGTTGATAACTCTATTTTTAAGTTTCTGAAACAGTCCACCTTCCATACTCTGCCATGTTGCAAACAGTGACACTAGGACTTATAGTGCAGAAGAGCCACCTGGTGGTGTAGTTTTCCCTGGATAGCCCCATTTACACGCGTGTTGGCCTAATCGCGCTTTGTAAATACGGCCCTTAGTAAACCTTGGGTAACTCTGAAGCAACTACATGTACAAGATAACCCTCAAGTAACCCCTGGGAATTCCCGTCTACTTAGATTCCTTGAATCTTCACTCAGCATCAGTGCAGCATACACAATGCTGTACATTAGTAGCAGTGTTAGCCCTCAGCACACACACATGACAAGCAAGATGGACAAGGGGAAGAATGAGAGATTTTGTTGGAGCGAGTAGAAAATGATCGAGGTTTTAAAGCCATACAATCACGCCAGCTACCGTAGCCGTCGATTCACATTTTGGTTCGAACACTCGTTGAGAAAGTCACGTGAAAGTGGCATGCTTCCATGTGAAATAATCTGACTGGCGATCGACTCTGACCACAACACTTGTTTTTCGTCATCTAACTTTTGCTAAGAAACGATCTCACATTTTTGTTCGAACCAAAATGTGAATCGACGGCTACGGTAGCTCTCGTGATTGTATGGCTTTAAATCACATTAGAGAAAATCACAACATGTTCAAGCAGGCCAAAAGAAACACAATAAGATATTCCCCACATATTCCATCGAATTGTCCATCCGTAAGTTGCAAATGTCTATGCACAGGTTCTTCGCTGAATGTTGGCCTCCTTACGTAATTTTCATGCCTTTGGGCAAGAGCATGAAAGAGAAAACGCAGAAAACAACATGACTGGCTGTTCTGCCCTGCCTCCAAAACTTTACCCAAAACTTGACTTCTTTCCGAGTTAACACTTAGGGATTAAGATTACCCTAATGCATTTGTCCATATCGTTTTAACAAAGATGGCTGCTCTGCAAGGTTGTACACTGGGGACGATGCTGTCATTCACTAGAAGTGGCTGTGGGTTCTTGGTTGAGTAATGATCGAACTTTTCCAGAGGCCAATACTGTGGAACCGATGTAATTATTGAAGCACTCCCGACTTTCGCTCGTTCAAACGACTGCCACTTATAATCAACAACAACCAACGACAACCACAACGCCGGAGGAGGAGATATTAGCCAATCAGATTTCCCGTTATCAACGAGCCATGTCATTTTCATTTTGATGAAAATCATGCCCGTGTGGAACGGGCGAACGAATCTATGTCTTTAGCCCTGTGTGAAAGGAATGACAGCCCTCAGAACGTCGAATCTTGTCAAATGTTCAGAAGAAGTTTGTAATATTTCTATTAATAGAGCGGTTACGATACGGTTCAACAACGACAACGATTATGTAAAGGATTAGGTGAGTGGCCACTACTATAAGACATAGCCCATAAAAAACTGGACACCCGCTCCTAAAGATCATAGCAGAAATCAGATTTAGCGTGACAATATTTCTTTTTGGCGATAGGAAAGACGATTATTTCTGGATATTGACAAGCCCAAAGTTTTGGAACCAAATGTTTGAAGATTTAGAAAACGGTGACTTCAATGGGATTATCATAAAAAATGGTGAAAATTCGTGCGTGTGAGGGGCGTGACGTTAATAGGTCATTGGCGTCACAACCCAACAGATCCAAAGCTTTCCCAAGGCGACACCTACCTTTTGGGAAAAATAAGAACCAAAATTTCAACTTCAATCGATCTGTACACACGTACTGAGGAGATACACGCCGTGCTGTTTAAATGGCGATGATCTTCATATCTCGTATTCATGTTTGATTGTTGGTGGGTTCATTTTCATTGCCTACTTTTTACGCACTGGCCGAAAAAAATAGGTGTCATTTCAGTCTATGCAAACATGGGTCCGTTATTTCTGGGCCATGTCTATAGTTAGCGGTCCTAGACCGTCAGGAAATTTGACGTCACAGAGAACAAGTGCACCCCACAACGTCATCCATAATGACATGGAGGCAATGGCTTGCATCAGTGACGTCTTATTTTGTGACGTTCCAGGACCGCTAACGTAGTAGATAGAGGGTACCTAGATACATGATTACACCAAGTTAGAAGATACTAGGTCAAACAAGAGCCATGAAACGTACCACCAAATGGCAAAATTTTACACTTTGACCTCTGCGACTTGATATGTAGGTTAAATCAAAAACCCGTTACATATGTCATTACACTCATTCATTATCATCATCATCATCGTTGGCAGCTGCGTAACCCGCATGGGTTTTCAGCTGTTCAAATTAACATTACAAGTACGATTGCAAAATTGCGCAGGGTAGCATACGACGCATAAGTCTTAAAACTTGTTAGATGCACCGATGATGAAAATTTGCAGATGATGCAGTCGTTAGTTTAGGAATTATTGGCCATGTCGAATTAGCGGAACCAGCGGAAACAACGGAACCAGCGGAACCGGGTCTGCAGCCGATAGAACGAACACGTGACTCGTTGTTGCTTCGTTTAGCTGTTGACTGGCAACACGCGACTCGGTGTTGCTAAGCAACACGCAGCTGCTGCCATGATGTGCGGATTGAGACCTACATGTAGGCCCAGGCATGCTAGGTCTAGGTTGGTCTACCGGTAGGCCTACATGGCCTCGGCCTACCGTAGACCTAGTGTGCTTCTATGACATCACAGATGCCCCTCTAGGCTCCTAATGGACACTATAGGGCAATTAAAACACCCAGGGGCTATATTTATGAAGCCTTCGCAACTTCGCGTTCACGCAAATCTATTGTTTGGCTGCACATGTCCTATTGTTCACTGACTGCCGTACAATAGATTTGCGTGAACGCAAAGTTGCGAAGGCTTCATAAATATGGCCCCAGTCCAGCTAAAAACAACACATTTTGAAAACATGCTATCTTCAAAATAGGGCACCCTAAGCAAAACGGCGGGTGTCCGGACACCCTGGACACCCCCTGGATCCGCCCCTGCAGTCCTATTCACGGGAGAGAGCAGCATAATTAGTGCAATAACATTGCGCAATATATCGATCTACTACCTGCGCACTCCAGCGTACATACAACACAGACCGCTTCATTCACTCACCGCGAATAAACTAATAGCGCTACGCGCCAAATTGAGACCCCACTGCAGGGTAACCTCGAAATCTGCACGTATAATTCCATGTCAACGTCAACTTCAGCCATTTGACCAACTCATAACAAATAGGCAAACTTCCTAAGTATTATAAAATCAAATATATAATCGCCATCATATTCCACCATCTTCTCCAAAAATTATCGTTTAGAAACCGATATACCCTCAACAATACACCTAAAAACATCAAAAAAAATCACAGCATTTCTGCTCGAAAATTCTCACAGATATAACAGAAATAAAACAACCATACTAGATAACTACATGCCAAATTTCTAACATATTGCTCCTTCAACAACAAGAAATCGCTGAAAATATTGCCAGACATACACAGCCAGACAGTGCTGAAAATAAGGGTCACCTTGTGAACCAATAATAAAGCAGGCTTTACGTGTCTCGTCTGGGTGAGTTAATATGAGCAATTTGAAAAGGCCCTTGAAAAGTTACGCCTACTTACATCATCCCGAGAATCTCAGGTCATTTACTATCGTAAACCTCCCTTAGTGCCCTGAGGATATCCACCCCGTTTAGCTAGTGCGCAGGACCGTGTGTTGGTCCTTGAGTGAACTTTTAAAAACTTTTTTGAGTGCCCTCTATTGCCTCTTACTGATACTACCGGTGCAGTAATGGGTCATCTATTCTCGTTGATCTAATACAATTCAATCAGATCACCTGCACCTTCGGTGCCTAAGGGAAAATAGATTTGTTTCCCCGAGTCTAGATTATCTTGAACTCAGGTTGAGCCATTCGGAACGACCTGAGGCGAACTGCTTTTATCCACTCGGCGGCGCATTTCACCTCGGACACAAGTCCAAGGCAGCCATGTTGTTATCAACAAACCCACGTGACCGACCGTGGGACTATTTTCGCCGAATTTTGGCCCGCTAAGATATCCAACCTCATTTCTTGGATAAGTTGAGGCATATTATATATAAACTTACCGATATCTCACCCGATCTGCCAATTATTGATCAATAACGCAAAGTTTTTGTGTGACCTATTTCGTTCATGCGCAGGGTGTGATGAGGCGACCGCATTCAAAGCCACAGAAACTGAAGGCAATCACTGCGCATTCAAGATGGCTGCCTTGGAATTGTGTCCGAGGGGAAATGCGAGCCGTCACGGAAATTGCCGAGCAGTTGCCTTCGGAAGTTCCGAATGAGGTTGAGCCACAATTTTTCCAGTGTCACACATCTTGACTAATCAAGGCCTCCGGTCACTCCGCCCTTCGAACTACGCTCCCTTCACCCTTGACGACCACCGTTTGTCATCCTGCTCGCAGACAGGTCGTTCCATGGACCGCACACACCCCCACCACTGTCAATGATAAATGTGTGTAATCCAATGTTTTGTGAATAAAGCGTATTAGATTATTCTTCATTTTGAGATTTCCATCGATCCAAACCTCACAATGTTCCTATCTTCGTCGTAAACCGCGCTTTCAGTAACGTTTGGCTGCTTCAGCCGCCACGCTCATGGGCGGCAAATGCGAGCGATAAATGCTACGGTGGTCGGCAAGGGTGGATGGAGCGATAGTAGGAGTGACAGGAAGCCTTGGTTGGGCAAGATGGTGTCACATCATGTCCTGGCAAACCTGAACAACTGAAACGTTATCGCTCAACCAGTATTCAAGATAATCTTCGTTTGGTTCATACGGCCCATAGTGTCACAGTGAAGCGGATGACTCTTTTGACCCTTGACCCTTCCTCGACGGAGTATTCCACACGGGGACATGGAGTAGAACTTAAGATAGATCACCAAGGTGTGAATCTCATTAATGCTTCCAGTGGACTTCAAAACCTACATATCCATATCATGTTTCATCACATCTGGTGTCGTTTCGACACCAGAGCCTCGTGTTGTAAGATATCCTTCTCTGAGCAGAATGCCACAACGATTCCAGGCAAATTTTCTTGTGCCCATTCATACAAGTCCATAGGAGTTGTTATTTGACAATCGAGAGGTCGCTGTAGACTTGTCCGCATAGCCAATCTTTTTACAGTCCCTCCCATCCCGTCACATGGTCCCTTGCCATGTGACGTGGCAAAGAAATGCCATTCAGCAGGAACTTGAAAATCCAACTCGTGATTAGCCAGGTTTGCGAAGTTTTTCCTATTTTTGTATTGGGCTGCTGCTCCGTCCGAAAAGTAAAACACTTTCGTTAGGTCCGTTCTGGCTCTAATTTGCGGAATTAGTTGTTTAATGAAGTAACTCACGGTGACTGTATCATGGACTAAATAGTCAGAGATCATCACGGAACTGAAATTTTCTAAAACGTCACCATTCCTATAGTAAATAACGCAAGGATGGACAGTTGCTTGTTGGTTCGTCCAGTGGTAGTTCTGAACTGCGTCTTGGATGACAAAGGAATAATTCTCACTGAAATCACTGATCACTATTGCCTCCCCTTCTTTCAGTCGTACTTTGAGATCAGCTAAGAACAATGCCTGCTGTTTGGATATGAAATCGTGTGAACGCAAGTTTGTAAGTCTTTCACAGAATTTCTCCACAAATTCATCATAGTTTTCCTGAATTGTCACTAAGTCGCACCTATCTGTACTTAGCCATTGTTTGTAGGTAATTGTCTCAGTACCCCTTTCTTCAAACATATCAATCAGCTCGTCTTTAATGGCATTAGTTCCTGGGCAAATTTCACATTCCCCCAAAAAGCAATCAACCTGTCCTGGGTTGCAGCACATCCTAGCTAAGTAATGTTGATAACTAATATCCTCATTCTTATGGATAGCATTAACCATTAGCTTAACGTTTTGATGAATCTGGCAAACGCACACACACATTGTGTGTTCCAGCACCCCCAGCCAAAACACACTGCCTTGGTCTAAGATCAGCAAACTTAGAAAAACCTATTTTCATATCTGGATGTTCCGATTGAAAAAGTCTGTACATCTCCTTAAAGGAGCTGGACGTCCAAGTTGTAAACACTCACTCACTGGTTCTCTATCCACGCGACGCCTGCGGTGCTGCCACCTATTGTCGGTGATATGTACTGACGTGAATATCGTGAGTGAGTTGCATTGGACCGGGAACCAGTCTAACGATCACTGGTGCTGCCACCTTCACGAAGGAATAAAACTAGTTTGCTGGCCACTGTTTGTAAACAAACCAGTTTGTTTACAACTTGGACGTCCAGCTCCTTTAAGGTTGCCCAAGACCAGTCTTTTTTGTAGAGTCACTCTTTTACCTTCCTCTGGGACGAATACAGACAAACAATCTTTTTTCCCGGCATTAACCGACTGACAGAGTCAGACAAGTAAAACCCGTGTACGGCTTCTTTCACGTCCCTTTCAACTGTCCTTCCTGGCTTTGGGTCTGGTGTACACTCCTCGCGCAGTGTCTTCTCACTCATACCTGTCGTTCATAGACACTGCTTACAATAGCCAGATTCCCGCCGATTTACCGCATGATGGCAGCACTAGTCAGCGGCCAAACAGCGCCGGCGTTGCTCGGTGCTTCGGCCTGTTTACAAGATCAATCAATATACAAACATAATAATCTCATATAGAGAGCCGTTATCCACTTCTTTAGCGATGTTTCAAAACAATAAAGGCACGAACTAAACACTGAAAAGTGCAAAGTGGCACTGCATGCTGGACACGGGGGGAGGGGCATCCATTGCTGTTGTAGACTAGTCGTGCTGCGTCGTAATGCAAGAGTCCCATATAAAATGCTTTACGACGAGTGATCAGTCTGCCACGGTTGTCATGGACGCTGACAGTGAACCAATCAGAAAATGTTTCATGTATTCCGTTAGTTACGCTAAACGCCCTCTAGTGGTAAATCGGCGGGGATCTTGCCATTGTAAGCAGTGTCTATGAACGACAGGTATGAGTGAGAAGACACTGCGGGAGGAGTGTAGGTCTGGTGATGACAGAACTCCTTTCGTATTCTGCAACCTCTTTGCAGTACGGGCCATCCAGTTACTTGTTTTGAATTCCTCCGCAATTTTTCTTACACTCCAACTCTTCGGCAGGACTGTCAAAATTCGTATTTTCTCACTTCTCGTGACAGAGGTGAATTTTTCCTTCAGTTGCTGTATAATTTCATTGTCATGGTCTGTATTTGTGTCAGTCATACCCAACGTAGTGCAGACACCAGCACGTAACTGTTCAAGCTTTTTGGCCCTGTATGCCTTGCCTTTAAGACCTTTTGGATTGAGAGGAGTTTCCCCTATAACTTCAAAAGCTTGGTCTATAGTTCGTTTTGCAACGTGCTCAACCATTGAGGTGCTTGCTGGACAGTCGCCGGCCATGTTCAAAGTGTCATCAGGTGGTTGCTGATCTGACAAGAAAGATATTTAAATTATTGTCTAAAACCTTTGTAAAAGGAAGGGAGGGAGATCATGGTGGAAATTATCTCAACTGTTCCTCCACTCCATGGACAAAATCAGAAGTCATTTTTTATGTTGTTTGCAAAAATGGGAAGTGGAAGAGAAAAGAAGGTATTTGCTCAGCAGTTTTGGTGCAGATATTGAAAATTATGCAATTACACGATTCACTTACCATCCATCAAAGTATCGTCTGTCGTACATGTAGAATCCCCTGAATCAATGGTGCCATGCTCTTTGAGGGAGTCACTATACTTTGTAAGGGCATCTCGGCACGATCGGCATACTTTTTCTCCAGGTATAAGAGCAAGTCCGTGACATTGTCTTACAGTGTCAAGAGATAAATCACGTAATCCCCTGGTGACAACTTTGTCATTGTGATTTTGTAGAGGGTCGCAGCATTTCTTCCTGCTATGGGAATATAGTTTGAAATACTTATTCCAGTGAGACATGCATACTTTAGAAATAATCTGCTCTGAACCAGAACGAAGGCGCAATATTTCTTCCTCATCAGCTCCAGGATTACAAAAGTCAGTTTCCTCCCCAGTACAATTTTCATTCAGACAAACTCCAATTGAACAGACAGCCATATTTTCAGTGATGCAAGTCGAGAAGATTAACTCAAAATGACAAGAGATGTGCAGGAGGATAGGATGGTTGTATCCAATTCCTGGTAATGGTAGCTTAGTAACAGGAATCTGTATTTCTTGGAAATGCTAGAACGCAGTACATTAACCCTCTGTACAACTAAAGGGTATCGTGGCATAAAAAAAGCTGTGGAGCCCACAATTATGATTTGCCCACAATGATTATTTTAGAGTACTATACCAACAATATGTTCTACCATTATATGGATTTTTGTGAAAATCGCGGATTATACTTTTATGAAAATTGGGGTCAAAGGTCAAGGTCACGTGACTTGACCTAGATTTTAGGACCAAGAGTGAAGGTCATCGAGATGCATATCAAATGAAAGGGCATTGTCTCCTCTTTCAAATGGTAGTAAACGTTTTGAAATCCGTTGAGATTCGGCTGAGAAATTTGAAGTTTTCCACCTGAGGGTCATGTTTTGCCTTAAATCCTGGGAAAATTTCAAAATCCTCTAACTCCTCTCAACGTGCTGGCAGAGAGCCAAAATTTTGTCTGTGTGGGTTTCTCAAGAAGACCCACCCACATGCCAAATATTAGGAAAATCGGAGAGGGTACGGCAAAAAAGTGTGTTGGTTTGGCATGGAATGCCCCTGTATCATAAATAACGTACTATAAAAATGAAAATAAAATTACAAAATAAAAATTTTGATGTTCAAGGTTTTTTCCGATGTGCTATTAAATAATTTAGATATCTTCAAATTTCCAATATTTTGATGCAGAAATGTGACCAATAAGTTTTCTTTTAATATGCAACAAATTGTGTCAAAATTGGTGCGGTAGTATTTGAAGTATTCAAGATATCAAGTGTAGGTAAACATAAGGCAATGCCTGTACGTACAGTCATTGGCATAAGTTTATCTACACCTACTACATTGAATATTTCAAATACTACTGGACCAATTTTAACACGGTTTGCACCACATGAAAGTATATAACCTTGGTCATATTTCTGCATCAAAATTTTGGAAATATCATAATTATGTAATATCTCAAATATCTCAGCAACCACTCAAGATATTTTGACGAAACAAAGCTCAAAATCCTTCGAAACTTCCACTCTATCAACCCTGTAAAAAAAGTCACTAAAAATTCCATAATAAAATGTTGATTGTTAGGGGTTTTCTAATGAGGTATTACATAATTATGATATTTCCAAATTTCCAAAAGTTTGATGCAGAAATATGACCAAGGTTATATACATGTACTTTCATGTGCTACAAACCGTGATAAAATTGGCCCAGTAGTATTTGAAATATTCAAGGTAGTAGGTGTAGATAAACTTATGTCAATGACTGTACATCATTACCTCCCGTTCATGGCAAGAACATGACTCAGGCAAGTTGTAGGTACATTGCCATGTGTGCAAGTTCTGTTGCAAGTTCCTGCGGATCAGCCACACCAGCATCGTCCACGTCGTCCGCGCCGGGTGAAACTGTCCTTCAAATGCTGGTTCTATAACGAAAAGAGCATGGAGTGAGATCTCGAGAAAGGGCAGGTACTATCCATTCTATGGACTAAGTCCAAATGGACTGAGTAACTTGAACTGAGTGCCAAAAAATGATATAAACAATAATAATGAAATGTTATCACCATAAATTGGCAAGAAATGGTTATTTTCAATATGTAGAACCTGAAAAGAGTTAAGAAAAACAAAACAAACATTTTGTTCTTCGCTAAGCCGATCTGAAATCCCCAAGTTACATCAACCCAATAGAGCTCCGTCCTCAGTCTATAAATAGCAACAAAACATATGACGGCCTCACGTCATTTGGCACGCCTTTCGAGGTAACGATTCACGGAATGCAATGCTGGGAATTTTGCAACCTCGTTCCAAAGGTTGCTCCACGTGAAACAGGCCGTGCATGCCGTCCTGCGACTGATTTGAAATGGGGCTACCTCGTCCCATGATATTTCCTGGAAATACCGATACCCTGAAGTGTTGATTCTAAAATGCAGAATGTTAGTGGAACGTAACTCACTCAACTCGCTTTTTTCTGCTTATTTTGTTGCTTTCGCTCGCTTTTGCTGGAGAAAAATGAGAGGGGGAGTAGGCCTGTTAGTCTTATCAGTACCTTGTCTTATCAGTACCTTGGCAGTATTCTTTGATATAATATCACAAAACGGCTTGTTTCTTGCACTTTGCACATCTTGGCACTCAGTCCAAGTTACTCAGTCCAAGTTACTCAGTCCATTTGAACTCAGTCCATAGAATGGATACTACCGAAAGGGCAAGTGTTCCAGGGAGATACCATCAACGGATTCCGTAATGATGCCGGACGCTAGAAATGAAATGGTCAAGATGGCACGTGTGGAAGATGAAAAAAGATGCAGTTGCTGGATATTAAAATGATGGCAGCCGCAGAGACCTGTGCCCTTCAAAAGGATTTGCTCACACGGCAGCTTCAGGTGGCTGACTTGCAGAAGGAAGTTTTGAGACAACAACTCGGTGGCAATGCGGGAAGCACTAACATGACTAATACAGTTCTTTCTTGTTTCATCAGCAAATTTGACCATGGATTTCCCACATTCACACAACTCTTTGGATGTGGCGGGTTTGATTTCAGAATGAACACATGAAATATTTTTCAATGTGTTGCAATTTGAATAAATGCAATAATAAATAAATTGCTATTAATGAATATTCTTTATCGTCATCATCATCATCTTTCGGTTTGTAACCAAATATTTGGTCTTTCCTGCTCGATGTCAATTACTTTTCCAGATTTTGCTGCCGTGCCTTACCTACCAACAAGTTCTCTTAAAGGGAGACTCCACTCATTGTGTGAAATTGTGAATTTTTGAAATATCGATAGTCCATTCAAATTCATTGATATCTGCAAAATGTCAGATTTTTTAAAATCAGCAAATTCATCATTTTAAGTGCAATAATTGAATCCCAATGGGACCATTGCACAGCACATGCGATGTCATATGTGCTCAATGCATATTTATGAAGGAACAACCAATAGGCCTAGGCAGTCACAGTATTAGCTCATTCACTACAAAGGTCGTGAGCCTATTGACACTAGTGACATAACAATTCATGGTATTAGTTTCCATGGATTGATAAACATTCAAAAGGTCACAATGATTGGAGTCTCCCTTTAACAGGCATTTAGGGAATTCTTTGGTTACTCTCTACGTTTCAACCAGTGTACCCTGGCCATAGTCCTGTGTACAAGTGGATGGCACATGAGAAGACAAGGTATAATACCACACTGTTATTTTTAGCATTAGACAAACGTCCAAAGGTTTGCTCGTGGGCCGTTTATATCGGGTGGCCCAAAAAAAACGTGCCGAACTTCAAATTTCGATTTTTCAACAACTGTCCGTTATAATTCAATGAAATTTGGCACCATATCATAATATGTTTTGTTTAACGTGTAAAATTTTTGCTTTGATCGCTTTGGTATTAGGGCCGTATCACTCAATTTAAAAATCATAGGGAAAAAATGCGATTCCGGAGTCCTATAAGAAACGGGTGGATAAAAATTTCCCGAACTTTAAATTTTCGTTTCTCAAAAACACTTTACTACAACTTAAAGAAATTTTGTCTAACACCGCCTCGTGATATTGGCTCTAATATGTGAAAGTATTAATCCAATAACTTCAGTGTCTACGCCGTGGCGCTCATTGCTAAAACGCCATATTTCAATCTAGCGTTTCAAAGTTTCACCATTGTCTCTTAAAATATGATCAATAATTACTATGGTTTTTATATTTGGTGCCACAGTCTTAATACCAAAGATACTGAGCTGAAACTTTCACATTGTAGACACATTGCCACGGAACAGCATTGAATAAATTTTCTTGGGGTTATAATAAATAGTTTTTGAGAAATAGCAATTTGAAGTTCGGGATGGGTTTTTCGTATCTTATTGGGTTCCGGAATCACATTTTTTGACCATGCTTTTTATATTGAGTGATAAGGCCCTAATACCAAAGGTATAAATGCAAAAATTTCACACCTTAAACAAAACACCTTTAAATGATACAGCACCAAATTTCATTGAATTCTAATGGGCAGTTGTTGAGAAATCAAGATTTGAATTTCGGTACGTTTTTGGGGGGCCACCCGATATAAGCATTAGACAAATGTCACAAAGGTTTGCTGGTGGACCCACTAGGTCCACCAGCAGCAGGACCCACTAGTGGGTCCACCAGCAAACCTTTGTGACATTTGTCTAATGCTTATAAAAACGGTCCACCAGCAAACCTTTGGACGTTTGCCTAATGCTTATAATAACAGTGTGGTATTATACCTTGTCTCCTCATGTGCCATTCACTTGTATACAGAACTACGGCCAGGGTACACTGGTTGAAACGTTGTGTTTATAATAAACGTAGATAGAGTAACCAAAGAATTAACTCAGGGCCATATTCATAAAGGGTGTTTAGCCTAATCGGCGTACAACTTCTGCATTACACAGGTTAAAGGCCTAGAAAACTATTGTTCTGCCTTCCGAACGCTGCCTGATCTCTGGCATTTTACCCACAAGATAATCACACGCGTCTAACTTTCATGCGTCTCAGTGTGGAGGACAAAAGAAAGTGTTGGAGAAATTCTAGACAAGCCTGCTTGATCGTTTAACTTTTCCTTTGTCCTCTTGGACTTAAACGCAGGAATGTCGTACGCGTGTGATTATCCTATGGGTAAATGCCTCTGGTGAAGCACCATACAGACATCATACAATAGTTTTCTAGGCCTATAACATGTGTAATGCAGAACTTGTACGCTGATTAGGCTAAACACCCTTTATGAATACGGCCCTT
>NMRB01001321.1:101995-126658 GCA_002633025.1 Notospermus geniculatus
GCTGAATCCAGCATGTCTACAGTGTGTGCCTTCGTGTGTCAAGTATATCCACTCTATGTGACAGAGATTATGTCGATAATGTTATGTAATCTTTTCACAACATTCCTAATCTGTGCTCACTCCAGCGTGATAGCCTGCGAGTTCTTTCACTGTGCAATAAGTCCAATGTAAAATAGTTAGGACCGGGTACCAGTCTGTAGGTAACCAGTGACGTAAAGATTCGAGGCGCCACTCATGATTTTGTGGCAATTGTCAAAACTAAATCATGGCCATAGGCAGAAGGGGGTAATTAGAACACCCTAATTGGGGTGGTGTCACCTAGAAATTTTAGGTGTTTCTGATTGATCTCGACGACCTTTATCAACTACCAAAAGCTTGAAACAATTTTCCTAGTCCCTTTAATAGCGCAAACTATTTACAGGGTGAATGTCGCTGAAAGGGTACATGTCGTCCTGGGTATATACAAAGGTTACCCGGGATCTCAGTCTTCGCTAAAACAATACCCTGGGTGTAGTTTCGGTCGCCGAACATCACCCAGCTTCCGCAACCTTTGCCTAGGAACGAGTCCTATTTAGAATCACGTGGAATCTCGCGGTCTCGCGCCGCGGTACTTGTTGATTGTAGCTGTTCATGGCATCCTTCAGGCGGTCACGTGACCACGGGCGAGACAACCTCAAATCCAGGTGTCATACTACGATGCTGGGTGATGTTCGGCGACCGAAAGTACACCCACGGTATTGTTTTAGTGAAGATTGAGATCCTGGGTAATCTTTGTATATACCCAGGACGATATTTTCCCTTTCAGCGTGAATGTCCCTGACTATCTAATCTTCGCTAATTATGTTCCTCATAACTTTGTCCCATGTGTCCTTGTTCTTTGTAATTACAGTCGACTCTTGTTATACCGCCAGTGGCGGTACAACGAGTGTAGTTGCTGGCAATGTTGAAATGCCTTCAACCGAGAAAGTCAATTGTCTGTTGCGGTTTAACGATGGGCGGTATAACGAGATTGGACTGTATAACTTATTTACAGCTTGCAGCACTCAAAATCGCGATAATTCATATTATTGATATAGTTTTTTTCGTATCCTCATTGCATATGAACAGACAAAAACAGAGTTAATTCATTCATCGAAGAGCAACATCCTATCACTCTAATCTGGCATTGAAAGTTGGTACCGTTGGTGATTGAATCAAGTGTTCTGGGAGTTTGTTCCAATTATCTATTGTTCTTTGAGAGAAAACAGATTGCCTGAGGCGGCTCTCGCATCTTGGTTTCTTCAGTTCTAGTGTGTGACCTCTGGTCCTGCTTGTGGTTTCCAGTTCCATCATATTTCCGGGATTGTCTTGGAAGTTCTTTATATATTTATAAGCCTCAATTAGATCACCTCGCTCACGTCTGTAATGTAGTGTGAGTAGGTCAAGTTGTTTTAACCGGTTTACGTATGACAGGTTCGATACGCCACAAATCAGCCTCGTTGCTCTCCTTTGCACTTTCTCCAGGGCTTTTGAATCTTCTTTGGTAAGTATGCACCAGCTGACATTTGCGTATTCCAAGACAGGACGAACTAATGATCTATAGAGTAAGATACGCCGAATGGATACGCCGAATGGGTCAATGTCGTCCTGGGTATACCTTATGTTTACCCAGGATCATCCTGGGTAATCCTTTTCTTTACCCAGGACGGCCCTGGGTAAACATAAGGATCCTTAACTTTACCCAGATTGGAGTTCCCGAATGGTGTAGTGAGGTAGATATTCAGCGTAAATCATGAAATGAAGGGTGGGCTCGAACTAGGCCTATAGCTCCCGGAGCAGGTATAGCGGTAATTTTCAGCCCTTTCGAGTTATGATCGTACTGCATGTTCTGCAAAAAGTAAATTCATGACAATGACGAAATGCACACGGATTATAAATGTTCTACCTAGGCCTATCGCTCATAAGTCCTTGAGAATTTAATAAGTCCTTGAGAACCCCGGAGGAGGTATAGCGGTAATTTTCAGCCTTTTTAGCAATGTTCCTACTGCATGTTCTCTGCCGAAAGAGACGCACGTACCAAATTCCGTCCTCGGAGCGAACAGCACGATTCGGCCCGAACTCCCAAGCTGGGTAAAGTTAAGGATCCTTATGTTTACCCAGGATGATCCTGGGTAAAGAAAATGATTACCCAGGATAATCCTGGGTAAACATAAGGTATACCCAGGACGACATTGACCCATTCAGCGTAAGATACCGACTTGTTTGTTCTTGATGGTGATGGTTCTTTTAATTTAAACAAAACGTTGTCGGCCTTCTGTGTTATATACTCAACATTGAGGTCGGCACTGATTAAGGAATTGAACCCGAGGCGGAGGACCTCTGTTGAGTATCCCAAACACTCGAGGGTGGAGCTAAAACGCAGTCCAAACCCGAGGCGCTTCGCCGAGGGTTTGGACGAGTTTTACGCTCCACCCGAGAGTGTTTGGGATACTCAACAGAGGTCCGACGCCGAGGGTTCAATTTCTATTCTAAAACATCTCAAACTAAAGCTAAACCACCTTTCCATAAACCTCTCTGGCACTAAAACATTCATAGGCCTATTCAGTTCAGTGCGATTTGATTGCAAATAGGCCTATTTTGAGATGTTCAGAGTCAATCCGACCCGGCATCCGGCTCGCGGATGACGCTACGTCGATGACGCGACGTCACTGTGTAACAACATGTACATCGTGTACATCGGTGTGCAGCGCTAGGCCCAACAAGCTACAGGCATGACAGGAGCCGAAATGAGACAGCAGGGCACTTTCTTCAACGGATTTTCCGCAGGATGTGTAGCTTATGATACAAAACATTCTTGGGATAGGTCAGTGAGTATGCATCTCGCCCATATTCTTTGCACTGCCTCTCTGAATGCTCGAAGCGAGAAACACAAGTGGGCGGGTTTTGGTTGCGGCACCAAAGCCCGGTGTGGTTAAAACGAGGCTAATGCATTATCCATTGAAAACAAGGCTCACTGTGACCAAGGTGGTTTAGAATCCACGTTTTAGTGCAACCCAAGAAAACTCTGTACCGTATCCCAAACACTCTGTGCAAAAAAACCGGCCAATGCATTTTCCATTACAACATTGATTTCACAGTACACAGATGTTTTAGAATAACTAATGATACATGTCGGCACTAATGATAATAAACAAGAAGTCAATTTCCAGAATTCACGAATTTTCGACCCCAACCGGGGTCTTTTTCAAGTGGAACTTTACAATCTGAAACTCTAGAAAAGACTCAGTCTTTTCTAGAGTTTCAGATTGTAAAGTTCCACTTGAAAAAGACCCCGGTTGGGGTCGAAAATTCGTGAATTCTGGAAATTGACTTCTTGTTTATTATCATTTAGTGTGTCAATTTTGTGCTTTTTGTACCTTGTTTTATCGTCGGCACTAATGATACATGTATATCGAAATCTCATGATATCTCAATCACCCGGAGACTTGACGCTGAGAACTTTAAGATACATAGTTGACGTTCAGCTAAAAAGTTGTTTAGAGTCAACGTTCTTGTTTCGCATTAAAAACAGCAGCAGTGCCTTATTATATTTGTTTTTCAGCTTCATTATTCTACAGCATCCTTGTTCGTAGTAAAAAGAATTAAACTGACCTCGTTTTTTCGCGTTTTTATTTCGATTTCTACATATCTTCGTTTCGCAACGTCCTTTTTTGCATATATCAAATTACGGAAGAATTCGAGAGGCAGACGGATACACAAATGCTCACATATTACCGGGGGAAAGTGCTGGGTTTCGGCAATCGTTCTCGGTCACTCGTGCGTTCAAGGAGTGCAGAGGAAAAGTGACAGGCGAATCATGCTGTGGGTAGCGATGGTGGGGACATTCCTCGCCGCAACAATACACGTAGAGGCACAGTAAGTAGTTTGACTTCATTTTAAACGGAAGTTTTTGCTGCCAGTGCGTCTTTTAGCATATCATCAAAAACAGATAAGAGAATGGTGACTGCTCGCATTGATTTCCACACAAAAACCAACGTCTGCTTGATAACCATTGGTGAACTATTCGTACTTGTCTCTCTTTTCCCCTGTGTCAACCTCTTGAGTTGGCAGGTCATAGTCAGCTGAGCGCAAGGCCCATGGGCCTCTCTTTCCTACTTTTGATATCATGCAAGATCGATATTGTTATAGTGCATGTTTGAGTTTTTAAATTTCCACTTCTTATCTATCTCCGCAGCAGAGCCTATTATAGAATATTATTTACGAAGTAGTCAATCTGAAGATGCGCAGGAGGCCTCTACTGTGAATTTATCACACTTTCAAATGCCGTATTTGAAATCAGCGGATCGAACTTCAGATTACCAATAGGCTCAAATTGTACTAAACATTTTTATCTATTGCAAGAATATGAAATAGAAGTCGGGTTTCTAAGGTGAAAGACATTTGCTTCCTACCAGATTCGAACCCACGGACCCTCGAATATGGCATCAATCGCCAGCACTAAGGGGCAGCACGCCTTAAACCACTAGGCCAAATCCCAATCTTCTAAAAAGATGGTTCAATGGCCCATGTTTTAAACGAGGCGTCCATCAGTACCATGCGAGTAGTCCAAACAATCTCCGAACCCAAACAGTTTTATGTTATGCGAGAGGTCACATATAAAGGAGATACAAGTAAAGAATATGACATAGAAGTCGGGTTTCTAAGGTGAAATACATTGCTTCCTACCAGATTCGAACTCACGGACCATCGTATATAGCATCAATCGCCAGCACTAAGGGGCAGCACGCCTTAAACCATTAGGCCAAATCCCCATCTTCTAAAAAGATGGTTCAATGGCCCATGTTTTAAACATCTAAATCTATTGCAAGACGATTGATTTTGTAATACTCAGCTGAGAAAAATACAACCTTCGGCACTAAACTCCGGCAGTTTAGCTAACGCATGAGATTCGGTGCAATTTGTTTAATCTTGGAATATTATTAATCTTTATTTCGTACCCTAAGTACATCAGTGCAATTAGGTGCAATCTTTACAGACAGGTGCAATTGAAAACAAAAAGAAACCATTTAAGTCCCCTATGGTACCAGAGTCCACCTGGGGGTTACTTAGTTCAGGCACTCGACGTTAATTTACACATACATCGTTCAACAGATCTTCTATCTCATCTCTTCCGAATACTGAAAAGTCCCTTCTGTCCCTCATGTACAATAAATCCTTAATTAATTCAACCTTTCCCAATATTGCGTCATCAATTCCCTTGTAAGATCGCCCAACAAAAACAACGTTACCATGAAGAAGGGAATTCTGGCTGCAGATAAACATTGTTGTATAGCCCACACCGAAATGTGTAGTGTATACAAAACCAGCCATGGGCGCAGCCATCTTTGATGCAATGCATTATGTCCATAAGTAGCCAGGACTCTGTATTAAAGGTTACCTGAAACGGTTTTATCAACTTCTGGTTTTCTGCATAATATTGTAGAGTATTAAGGGCGAGCCAACGTTTTGAATTTTTGAACGTGGCCAGGCGTGGTAAATAAAAGATGTCAAAATACCACAAAAGTACAAGATATATGACGGAAATGAAGGCACCTGCGGGGTCTATAGGTCAAAAGGAATTGAATGAGATGTACCTTGGAACGCACTAATTATCTAATAAGTTGAAACAAAAGACTAGTAATCGGTACACTTTCCCACGAAATGGTACATGTTGAGGATCAAACGACATGTGGATCATAAAGTTCGAGGTTTTTTCTATTTAGTCCACCCATTTTGACAGCAATATTTTCAACAGGTATAGAGTACACGGCATGTGATTTCCATGAGTGCTGCCTGATTTTCCAAAACAGGGCGGCCATATTGGATTTGGATTTTACTTCCTGGTTGTCCTTTTTTACTGAGCGTGTATTGTGTACATGAAGAGCATGTCAGGACACCCTCGCCACCCCAGGTTCTATGGGTTTGTGACACTGTTGCCACACCTTCAATGTGTCATTTACATGCTTCCCCTCCAAGAAAATTGTACCTGTTTTTCGTGTTTGGTGAATTTCTTTGTTTACGATTATGTAATGTACATAATTAAGCTGTAATCCTTGGGACTTTCCTCATTTTCTGTGTCTATAAAGCACAGTGATCACATTGGACTATAAAAACAGTCAACTGGAGGTGTCTTTATTGCTTTTCTCAGAGGGGCCTGGATTGAAGCAATATGAAAATTCACAATGATGGCTCGCCCTTAATCAGGCATCAGGAAACTGAAAACCGCATGAAAATCGGATCATCCATTTCCAAGTTATGGGAATTTAAAAAGGATGACTAGACACCCTAACAACCATGTCAGGCAGCGGAGAACAGCACATTTGATGTCATTGAATTTTTTAAACATATAAAAAACATTAAAATAACTCGTTTAACTCGGGCAGTTAGGTGTAGTTTCGATGTATTTTTCTTGTTCAGTCAGTCGTACTGCAATTATTTCCTTAATATGGATTCTGAGGACAATATTTGGATTTCGAATTCTGGACAGCACAATTGACCTCACGAACCCACTGCCTGGACAGTCATGGTTACCAAGTTGTTTGGTTGTCATGCAGAAACACATCTTAAATTTGGAATAACACTGTTATAAATGATCCAATCTTCATGCAACTTTCACTGAACTGTTTTTTACTCGAACTACTTTTCAGAGAAAAAAATCATGAAATGCGTTTCAGGTAACCTTTAAGAATGCGAAAAAATTGTCAAATATTTCCTGAAATCTCTCTTAGTGCTGTTGGTAGTGTTATGGACATCCAGACGTGCCACAAATGGCGTTGTCTTCGAAGGGATAAAACAAGCATTTGGGCAATTCTCCGGTAACGGAATTACAAATCAGAGCAAAATTTAGTCATATTTTTTGCTCCCACCCTTTTCTGGCAAATACGATGGATACGAAATCAGTCATATCCTGGGCATATCAGGCCAAAATATTTTTGAACAGGTTCAAACCCAGTCTGCAATTCAAGCTTAAGGAGCAGTGTTGCCCACTTCGGTCGGTAACGGAATTAATCAGAGAGACAGTGCGAAAACAGTCACCAACTTTTAAAAAATTCCTACACAATACCCGCAGAACGTATGATTACAAAAACAGTATGATAATACACCTCAGGTTGTCAGTTCTCAGTTCAGATATTAATCGTCACCAAATATTTCTACTTCTGAGAGAAATTAGCATTTCTAAAGACAGTTCGTGGTAACGGAATTACAGTAACGGAATTACAAAAACATTCTTCTGACAAGAAGGCTTCAAAGTCATATTCATCCCAACTGTATTGTGTTGTATTTGTCTATTGTTCCTCAATCAGGTCTTGTAGATGTGAAACCAACCAAAACACCATGGTTTTCATGGATGTAATCTGACCTATGGCAGGCTAAAGAAGGGTACCAAAACAAGGTCATGTCAGGACAGTCTGTGCCAAAAACATGAATTTTAATTTTCATAAATTTATCTTGCCTTATAATTGAAAACACTTCACATTATAAGTTCCAGCAGTGTTGCCTGAATCTCCTTGATTTTTTGCTGATCTGAACGAGTTGTAATATCAAAGATGAAAATAAAATTTTGATTTTGCAATATCCATTCTCTACTGGAGAATTGCCCATTTTTCTATCAGGCCCACAAACGTTGTTTGATAAAGAAGCTTTTAAACCAGCCGACATGATACATTCTTAGCGGCCTTGTCCCAATAAGAAGGTTTTTATTTCAATCAGGCATTACTTCAACTATCCGCGCGACAGCAACTTCAACTTTTTTGTGAGCATAGCTATACTTAGTAACTATGCAATGATGCCATTGCCAAATGTATTCTTCATTGCCTACCAAAAAAGCTGTCGGTTTTTATGTGAACTCGGCGATGACAAAATTACGCTGGCCAAGCCCACATGAATCATTATTCATAGGCTCAATCCGGCGTATTGTGTACGAGTGATAAAAGGCCTTTGCGCCTTTTCAGTCGGAACCTAATCAACCCGTCATGAGCAACACACTGGGCGAGGTAGGTTTGGACATGAGAAATTGATTCTACCTTAGAATGCCGGTGTAACGTAATTCAGTGCCCCCTATAAATCAGTGCCCGACCCTATTGTGTTGGACGGAATAAGCCACACGAGGAGAGAAACCAATATTCCGGATACAATAGAACCTTTTGTAACCCGGGCACTGGTTTACGGGTACATTCATTTACACTACACCGGCCCTCGCCGACCAAGTAATGGGCATGCGCAAGATCTACTGAGCATGCACAGCTTAGTACACATCCCTATAATGCAATAATGTAGCCGGTAGCTGTCGGAGATTTTCCTAAATCCTTTCGCCCAAAATATCGCTGAATGGGTCAATGTCGTCCTGGGTACACCTTATGTTTACCCAGGATTATCCTGGGTAATCATTTTCTTTACCCAGGATCATCCTGGGTAAACATAAGGATCCTTAACTTTACCCAGCTTGGGAGTTCCCGCCGAATCGTGCTGATCGCTCAGAGGATGGAATTTGGTACGTGCGTCTCTTTCGGCAGAGAACATGCAGCAGGATCATTGCTAAAAAGGGCTGAAAATTACCGCTATACCTCCTCCGGGGTTTGCAATAGGGAGACAAGACCAATCCCTACAACTTTTCAAAAGGGACCGATAGTAAATTCTCAAGGACTTAGGAGCGATAGGCCAAGGTAGAACATGTATAATCCGTGTGCATTTCGTCATTTTCATGAATTTACTTTTTGCAGAACACGCAGTACGATCATAACTCGAAAGGGCTGAAAATTACCGCCATACCTGCTCCGGGGTGTGGAATAGGGAGAAAAGACCAATCCCTACAACTTTTCAAAAGGGACCGATAGTAAATTCTCAAGGACTTAGGAGCTATAGGCCTAGTTCGAGGCCACCCTTCATTTCATGATTTACGCTGAATATCAACCTCACTACACCACTGGGGAACTCCAATCTGGGTAAAGTTAAGGATCCTTATGTTTACCCAGCGCCGTCCTGGGTAAAGAAAAGGATTACCCAGGATGATCCTGGGTAAACATAAGGTATACCCAGGACGACATTGACCCATTCGGCCAAAATATCTATGTTAACTTCTTTGTCTTCAAACCATTGTTTGGCAGAAACCAATAGTTGTACTGTACGTGCGTCTCGTTACTGTCGTTTCCTTTTGTAGGCCTCGACCATGTTGACGTGCATGGCTTAATGTGTAAAGGAATTGCTATTATATTCCAAATACGACACCAACCAATCAAATTTCGTTTCGGACCTCTTCCACTATATACATTGACTTCTAACAGACATGTCTTGTGGATCTTGTAGAATCGTTCCTGTGGCGAGACCGGCTCCCTAAATGGGGTGATGCCGTATCCTTCAACACCTAACAACAGTCATCAGTTCCTGAGTTAAGCGGCGAAAACGTCCTCTGTCGCAAAATTACTTGACGACTTTTCATCCACCCTGGCCATCTTCCGACCACTTTTGCAGAAAAAATCTTCCTTGCTTAATCATGCATCTTCCTACGTCAGAGTTTTTCGAGATACGGCCATCATGAACGAAACCAGGCCAAACAGCTGATACACTCATAAACCGTTCTCCCGCATCACATGTCGCTTCACATTCAGGGTCGCAACACCCCTGCGACAAATATCCTCATCACCATGAAGACGAGGTTTAAGAACAACTCTTATGTGCGTGCAATCCACAGCACCAGAGAGTAATGGGAATGAATATTAATGTTGCCAATGGTCCTTTGGATCCGATTCCCTTCAGGAGCACAGGAACTGCAGGATGCTTATATCTGCTTTGTCCATGAATTTTTCCAATACATTCGTGAATGTTTTTGATACTTTAGTCTGCTAGATTCCAATAGGCCTTATCGCACCTAGCACATGGCTAATCAGTATTAAATCAGCGAAGCGGAAAGGGCCCAACCATCAGCGCCCCCGCTGTACATTCACAATGCATTGCCCTGTGCATGGCGTGCATTTTTTGTAAACATTGGCCAATAAAAGTAACTTCCAAAAGCCGTTTGCGCCTAAACTACCTACCTACCTGGGAGGCATTATGAATTGATTCAAATCGATAAATTATTGACCACTGACCGTCTTTGCGATCGCAAGAAATCGATGATTAATACACTGATATGACCGTGACATTATCATGCAACTCCGCCCCAACCCCGCGCTGATTGGTCAATACTGGCACGTGACCGTCGAGACAATAGAACGGTGAATTATTGGAGAGGGCCATGTTGGTGATACGACGTGTATTAATCATCGATTTTTTACGATCGCGAAGACGATCGGCGGTCAATAATTTATCGATTTGAATGAATTCATAATGCCTCCCAGGTAGGTAGGTAGTTTAGGCGCATCCGGCTTTTGGAAGTTACTTTTATTGGCCAATGTTTACAAAAAATGCACGCCATGCACAGGGCAATGCATTGTGAATGTACTGCGGGGGCGCTGATGGTTGGGCCCTTTCCGCTTCGCTGATTTATACTGATTAGCCATGTGCTAGGTGCGATAAGGCCTATGTCCTTGCCAACTCCATGCTAGAATCCCGGTGTAACGTCGATCAGTGTTCCAGGTATTTCTGTGTTTTTCTTATTGTTTCCCTCCTGACGGATTAAGCGGTAACTAACCCGTCCTGAGCACATCAGGGGTTCTTAGTGCTCGCTCCCTTCGTCACCGCACACAAACCCCTGAGGAAATTCGCCGGAATCTGTGGAGTATCAAAGCCATTCCAGCAAATGTTCATCCCCACCATCTCATCCCAAGTAGGCCGGTGATTGATACACATGAACTACGGAGGTTTGAACAAAGATGACCCAGCAGGTCAACATGAAATAACTCCAGCAGCATATCTGTTTGGCGACGTGTGGCCTGAGAATGATATACATTCTGTTGCGATGAACGTAGGATAGGCTGAACTTAACTTAGGTTGAATCCAGCGGTGTAGGATAGGTTTATTGTCGGCATAACCATGCCAGCTGCTGGGCTGTGAATATTACAAAGGCCGTTATACATGTATACGTGTAACTGATCTCTAGTTAGGTTGAGGTAGGGAAGCTGAGGTACTTCAGCACTGTGTTGTGCGTGACACTACGGTAAAATCTACGTGTAATGCCTGTCATCTTAAGGTGACTCAGAAATGGCGTTCGCTGATTTGGCGCATTTCCTCAGGCACCAAATACCCAGCAAATCAAGCGGAATCTCTCAGGGCTTTGTCTGCGGTGACGAAGGGAGCGAGCAGTAAGAACGCCTGATATTCTCAGGATGCAACTAACCCAACAATAACCATTCTAGACCGCTTCTATTGTTGTGGATCACTGAGCTACAGAAGCACTCACAGATGTTACACTTGGTCGCCCAGATAACGCAGTAAATCCTCCATTTGCTGTTTGCATGAGAGAACACCACCTCAACGTGTAGTTTCATTCGTTTCCTCCAAAAATGACTGGCGATCCATGCTACATTCTCCTCATCAAAGCAATATTCAGTGCTGTAGTTTGCAGGTATCGTGAATCTCCTAACATGATAAACATTTGGTTGGCTTTCTAAGCACACAAGCATCCTCTTAGAATTTGAATGCATGTGTGAATGCTTCGAATATCTTGGTAGGTCTGGGGCTACCTAGAAATTTTCTCGGATTTACTAGGGAAATCCAAGCATTTGCTTCGTTTTATTAATGCTGATTAAAGTAATATTTACTATTTTCAAAGCATTTTCAAAACGACGAAATACTAGATACTTTTACGGGGAGAATACCCATTTTAGTAAAAGCACTTGCTACCAGTTTATTCGTACAGACGGTACTAGATACTAGGGCAATGTGTGATATGAATAAAAACTAGCAAATGCCATTTACTTGAAATTCTTTGGGCCGTATTCTAGAACGTTCCTTAACGTTAAGGTCGACCTTAAGTCTATTGTAAAACCATCGAGAACAATAGATTTAAGGTGGACCTTAATGTTAAGGAACGTTCTAGAATACGGCCCAAAGAATTTCAAGTAAATGGCATTTGCTAGTTTTTATTCATATCACACATTGCTGTAGTGATGGGGATCTGAGAGGGCCAGTTAGTCCTTTCCCATTTTGTGGAAGTGATTTGTCACGTTGAAACAGCCTTCTTGACCTCAACCTGCCCTAAATTCAAAATGTCCGACCATGATGTTATTTATAGACACATTTTCCCACGCACATATCAGTTTTCATTTTTCATTAATAGAGGCACGGCTGCAAAGTGTATGGATTTATATGGCGTCTGGAATGACGAATTCTACAAGAGATCCCCACCTCAATACGCATTAGACAGTTGGATCACCTCGGCGACGAAAGTTGGTACGGCGGGTTGGAGCCAGTTTACTCATCTCTTCTTCCACCCGGACGGAAACATGTACGGCGTCTTCCACGACAAGTTTTATAAGAGGTCCCCACCAGACTATCCTTCAGATGGCTGGATTCGAAGTGCCCAGCTCATCGGCACCTCTGGCTGGAATAATTTTACGCATTTATTTTTCCATCCCGATGGGACACTTTATGGAGTTTGGAACGACAAATTTTATAAGCGGTCTCCGCCAGCGCACGGTACTAGCGACAACTGGATTAGATCGGCCGCACTGATAGGCACAGGTGGCTGGGGTAGCTCCAAGTTCCTTTTATTTGATCCAAATGGGACTCTCTATGGCGTTTTTAATGACAAATTGTATAAGCGAGCGCCTCCCAGGTATGGACTTGACAGCTGGCTTGGATCTGCGACACTTGTGGGGCCACAGCAGGGATGGAGCGCCTTTCGCCACCTTTTTTCATGGCAGACGGGCATATGTTCGGCGTGCAACACGACCAGTTTTACAGGCGCACGCCACCCGTTGCAGCCAATGACAACTGGATAGGCACGGCGAAGAAGATTGGTACCGGGGGATGGTCGGCGTTCAAATTCCTGATATCCCGCCCTGGTAATGCAACAGAGTGGCCACCAGTAGTTATTGGAGCGGTTTGGCCCCCTGGACGAAATGAAGCATTTGCTCAAGGAAGCAGGGAGTACCAGTTTTTCAGAGCAGCACTCAGATGGTTGGAAAGTGAAGGGAAGGTGGCTGCAGGGACGCTATCCAAATTCCTGAGAGAGGCTGCGCGTGCGCCACATGGAATGATGAATTGGCGAAACGTGTTTGACGGTCCAGCGGGTCAGTCGTACCGGTCAGCGCTCAACAGAGTCCTCAATTCCTTGCGAGATTATGCATACAGTGGTGAAGAAAGTAAGTTCAGTTTAATCCAGCTTTGTCGCCCTAACACTTTTAAGAACTTGGCTGATTTCCAGTTGAATCTGAAACATGACAATTCCCCCTCGAAAAATACCAGAAAGGGGCCGCGCATACATGTACCTCAACGTAAACCCGGCCGAGGATGTTCTCCGGTAAGCTTGGGGTATTTTCGCCATAACAGCACAGTCCAATGGGGTTGGTGAAGCAGACCACGCGAGAATATGCGTGTGCATGAACTTATAGTACATGTACACACACGCCACCTATTATTCATGACGATTCAAGGCGTGATTGGCCGTGCTTGGTGAACCGCATCTCTCGAACAGATTGAAAATCAGCAGTGGATTCCTAGCTCAAATCAAGTGGACCTGATCCGATCCGAGTGCAGTTCACTTCATCTGGACCGAAATGTTTCGCCTTGCAGATTATGGCATGATATCCGTTGCAATATTTGGTAAAATACAATTCATTCGGTAAAATGACAATTCTCATTTGGTAAAATGACATTCTCATTTGGCAAAATACAGTTCATTCGGTAAAATTTCATTCTCATTCGGTAAAATTACATTGTCATTCGGCAAAATCACATTCTCATTCGGTAATTACAATTCATTCTGTAAAACTTCATTCTCATTCGGTAAAATTACATTTTCATTCGGTAAAATCACATTCTCATTCGGTAAAATCACATTCTCATTCGGTAAAATTACATTCTCATTTGCTACAAAATTATTCATTTGGTAAGATTTATTTTCATTCGGTAAAATGTCTTCATTTGGTAAAATTTAACACATTCTTATTTGGTAAAACGGAATTCAGGGAAGGCAAAGAAACGAAGGCTGTGATTGGGTCATTGAAATGGCGTGTTGGGAATCCCATCTTAGTAGGGTAACCGCTCTACAAATGTTCTAGGAAGGCGGCGCTGACAACCTGATCGATGAAGGGTGTCCAGAAAGCAAAGACCTAAGACCTCTAGAAATATAAGACCCCAGATACTCTAGAAACATAAGACACTGGATACTAGAAACATAAGATCCTGGGTGCTAGAGAATATACCTAAAAGAGTGCTCTCAGAATGGAACAACCTCATCCCCAGTGCTTAGACTGGTTCCCAGGAAACATATGGCTAATATAATGTTCGTTATTTTAGATCCCCACTGTATGTTCCTTATCAGCGCCCCCTTTTATCTACTCAGACTGGCAGTTAAAGGTGTATTAAGGCCTTAATACACCTCCCCGTCTAGACAAATTTTAATGTGGTCGAATTGTGATTGGATCTTGGTGCATGGTGATGTCCCATCATGCCTCAGCACGAATTAAGATAAAAGGGGGCGCTGCGATCGCTTTCGTGAAAATCGGTTTTTACTGTAGTTGAGCCCTATGGGTTAACGTTTTTTTTTTAAATTCCTTCGCAGTGCATTAGTACTAGGATGTCATAAGGGGCGCAGTCCGCTTGAGTTACTGCGAAACTAATGAATTAGGCCAGCCCTGCATACCACGATATATAAATACACAGAGCACACCTGGATGACCTAATTTCTGTCCGCAGTGAAGTACACCTGACTGCGGACAAGATTTTGCAGTAGCTCATGCGGTGTGTGTCCCTAATGTATCCTCAAAATGTATGGCGCAAAACTACGTTTTTAGTCATAAGTTCTGAATGTGTTAACTACTAATAACATATTGACCTAATTCTTGTACATTCATCATGTACACATGTCTGTGCATCCGTACATAATGCAATTTGCTGCATTGACCCTGAGGTCGAATCAAATTCGACCTCATTAAAATTTGTCTAGACAGGGGTATATAAGGCCTTAATACACCTTTAACTGACAGTCTGAGTAGATAAAGGGGAGCTGATAGTGTGTGTGTGTGTGTGGGGGGGGGGGGTCTAATAACGAACAAACACAGCAATATGCTACCCGCCGGGAACCAGTCTAAGCACTGGGGATGAGGTTGTCCCATTCTGAGAACAACTCTATTAGGTATCTTCTCTAGCACCCAGGGTCCTATGTTTCTAGTATCTGGGGTCTTATATTTCTAGAGGTCTTAGTTCTTGGTCTTTGCTTTCTAGACACTCTACATCAATCAGGTTGTCAGCGCCGCCTTCCTTGACCATGTAGAGTGGTCACCCTGCCAAGATGGGGATTCCCAACACTTCCTTTCAGTTACCCAATCACAGCCTGCGTTTCTTTGCCTTCCCAGAATTCCGTTTTACCGAATAAGAATGAAATTTTACCGAATGAAAATACATGTTACCGAATGAAAATAATTTTACCAAATGAAAATAAATCTTACCGAATGAATAATTTTACCGAATGAGAATGTAATTTTACCGAATGAAAATGTCATCTTACCGAATCATCACGTAATTTTACCGAACGATTATGTCATTTTACCGAATGAAAATGTCATTTTACCGACTTTTGGGAGGGAGTCCAGATACTTATACATCCATAAGTATGCAATAAAGATTGTCAGCATCTTCATGATGAAAACATGATCCAAAAGCAGACCTGCCTACCCCCTCAATTTTTGTGGAGGAAGCATTAAGAATATTTGGAGTACAATCCATTTTTTTCGAGTACAATCCCAGAAATTTTCAAATGTTGGAGTACAACTTCATGTTTTTGGAGTAAAATCGCTATAAAGACAGACTGAGACAAACGCATGAGAAAATTAGTGTACTTTATTGTTGAAAATTACATACCCGGTACACGAAAAGGAACGAAAATAAAATTTCGAAATGAACAACTCGATCATCTGCATTGCACTCATATAATTAGGCCTACATGTATATGAAGGCCAACGAATCTTCAAGTACCATCAAAAAAGTAAAAGTAAAACCAACAACTTGTTCATCAGCATTGCACTCTTCTGATCACATCACAACAAGGCCAGTAAAACCAGTTCCAGCGCCTGATAACCTGAAATAGAAAACTGATAGAAACATTATCAGCTAGTATTCAAGGGCAATGTTCATTCATTCACCCACATCAAAGCCAAAAGTCAAAGAACAGCATTACTTCTTCAGTGAATAGTAGTAAGCTGATTTGAGACCTCTGAGAGTTTCTGTTGTTTGCTCCCTGCAAGGATCACGGGCATGACTTTTTACCACCATCAGAGCATCCAAAGTTTCAATTCCCATTGAAGCCCTCTGTTCTGTTTTATTCTTTCGGACACAGCTAAAAATCCTCTCGCACGATGCATTACTGTGGGGAATGGTTAAAATACCAAGCATCACAGCAGCAAGATTGCGGTAGATGTAAACTCCAGCTGCATCCTTCAGCTGGCCAATGCCAACCCAGGTGCTGTCCAGACGATCTTTCTTCTCAACATCCAAGCTTTGGTAATTGGCAAACTCAATTTCCACAGTTTCACTTGAGACTCCTGCAATGAGACGATGTAAAAATGCCAATGACACATTTAAATTTGATTAACTCGTTTGAACTCTAGTTAGAGGAATGAGAGTGACCGGTGCATTCGAAAGGAAGCTTACCAGGTGGAAGGAGAGCTGGGTATTTATCAACGAAATACCGCAGGTCAGCTGTTGTTACGGCGTGGACACGGAGATCAGTGTCTGCTACTTCGGCATGGCGTAACAGCTCGTCATTAAGTGGCAGTTTGTCCTTAATATACCTGCATGCTTCGAGAAAGAATCTGCGAACATTTGAGTAGAATTCCTTGATCCTACTGTCACGGAGGTGATTCTCATTTTTGTTGCTGATGAATCTTCTGGCACGGTCACCAATTATGAGGTCCTCATCCTTCTTCTGCCCTACCTTGTCATCAAGGGAAACCTCAGTGACAGTCCTCCCTTGAAGAGCGCCAGGAACCTGAAAAAAGTATACTTTGAAACTGAACAGTGAATTAACTCCCGGTCAATCCTCCAATCTCGTAGTGGATTCACATTTTCATCAGATTGACAAAGACTACACCTTGAAGAGTCAAATAAAAGTGTTCAAAATGATTAAAAACCACATATTGCAGTCAGCATACTCTCTTCACTCCCCACTTGCCTTGAACCGGATGAGAAGATCCCTCATTAGTTTGTGCAGAGTTCTACGCAAAATATGGATCTGGGGGTCCTCTGCCTGGAGCTTTGTGTTGGGTTCATCAAAGATCTTCACAGCAGTCTGCAGGAAGAGGCAGTACAGAAGATTGGTTGGAGAGCGATAGAATGTGAACATTCTCGATACCCTGGAGTTGCCACCATCGTCCTTCTCCTTGGCTGCAGCATCCCGAAACAGTTCTTTCAACGGATCCCAGTTTTCGATAATTCTATCCAAACAGCGGCCAATGCTGAGCCACCTTGTCCCAACATGCTTCAGAATTTTCTGGTGTTCAACGTCATACATCTTTTGGTAAACATCAAGATCCTGGAGTCTGTTGCTTGATTTGTCCAGATAGTAAAATGTATCAACCAGTACCTCATCGATTTTGAAGGGAAAGCAAGCAGCTGCCTTTTCAGCTGCATGATGTATCATGTGGCATGAGCAGCCTGCCAAAAATATGTCATTGTTTTTCTCCAGAAGATAGTGGAAGACTCCCTTGCGTCTTCCAACCATTACATTTGCATTATCCGTCCCAAAAGCAAGTACATTATTCCAAGGAACTTTTCTTTCCTCCATCTCAGTATTGATCAAGTCAAATATGTTCTTCCCTGCAAGAAAACGTAACTTTGATGGAAAAAAACGCCCCTAAAAATTAGCTTTCAAATTTTGAAGAGATTCCTTTTTCTTCTCTCATTTTAGGCACTCCCTCTACCTAATTTGGGTGTAGAGGCACCCATTACAGCATTAAATGCATTTCATGCAATGAAAAAGCTTGCCAAATAACATCTAAGCCCCTTCCCTGCTTCAAATTTCGCACTTGACTGGGCCCTACGAGGTTCAATGCTTTAGTTCCTCCACATGCCATCAGATGGAGATGGTGTCGCTGTTCTTTGCCAGCAACAGTTTTGGCGGCAAAATCCTGACCGGCCACGTGCGTAGTAAGATCGTTAGCCCAAATTCAACGAGTAGGAGATACTGAATAACCTATATGACTTATTCTAGGTTAATTATCATATATGCGAACACTTCCCTTGTCATAGGCCTATATAATGTCAACTACTACGGCAATTTCATCTTAGTGAAGTAATTTTAGCCTTGGCCTACCTGTCGCTGGTTTCCCGCTAAGGACTGGAACTGAGAGTAGCTTCGGTTCTACCCCTCGATCAAGGGACGACGTTGTGACGACGATGGGGAATTGCTTCTCTTTTTGGTCATTACTCCCATCTGTGGCAATACTCATGGGTCCATTCTGCATCTGCGTCGTCATACTTTCCTTGATGCCATTACCAAGGTGCTTCACGATAGCCGTCGTCTTGGAACGGCTGCATGAATATATCTTAGCGATCTGAGAGTCAGGAAATGCCACCTTAAAAGCACTCGAAAACGAATCAGCAGCACTAAGTGGTATATTGTGTTTGACCATAAGTTCAGTCATGATGGTTTCTGCTCGTATTGCTTTCAGTTCAAGAGAATTTGCTTCATTTGGCTGGACCATAAATGTCATCAAACTGGATGTTCCTCTGGCGGCGGCCTCGGCTTCCTTGTGCCCCTTGCCTTTGCGATGTTTCTCAATGTCAAACACACCTCCATGGCTGATAGTGAAATCAGTTTTGCAGTAACTACAATGAGCATACTGAGTACCCTTTTCGGATGCTTGTATACCCGGATAATCTTTGTATTTGTTGAGGAACACTTGGTTATAACGTGCCGTCTTCTGCGTCTGCTTCGGCATTTTGGCGGGAACAGTTTTTAGTTGTGATTGTCGTTACTGATATGAGGTACTCGAAAACTCCATGTCGGCCGCAAGCAACACTGAACATCTTTATTCCGAATAGGCCTACGAATGACCACTTATAAGGCAGAATAATGGACAGATTAGTAAGGATTATGTTGAAGACGGAAGAAAAACACCAGGACGCAAAAAGATATTCGATTTATTGTACATTTGATAAGCGTATTTCACAAATGAAAAAAGCGTATTTCAGCAATAATTTATGCGTATGGTCGTCAGTCAAATGCGTAAGGCGTACAACAGGGTCGTTTTTGCGTACATTGTACGCCTAATGCGTACAAGTAGGCAGCTCTGCAAAAGTGAATGAAGAATGAAAGATCCAAAAGTGAATGAAGAAAGGGTTGAGACATTGTTCATCGTGCCTTATATAGGTCAAGCCTCAGTGATATTTGGCAACAAACACAGTAAACTCTTTAAAGCCCAATTTCTCATAGATGTTAGGATAGACTATACATCCTTTAAAGTCAAAAACTATTTCTCTTTGAAGTGCCGTACTCCCTTGCCTCTGTTAGCCAATGTGGTCTACAAATTTCACGTGATGCAAACGTAACCTATGTCCAAAATGTAAAGTCACCTGAAGAGGGTTCGATGTGAACCGAAATCGATTGTGAAGACTGTGTAAATAAAGTGTTTTCATTATGAAGATGCTGACTATCTTCATTTTACCGAATCAATTTTATTTTACCGAATATCGCAACGGATATCATGCCATACCCGCTGCTCTCTATATGACGCTAATTCTACCTGAGTTGGTTTATCTTAATCACTATAGTTAACTTCCGTTATTCGTATCCATAGGCGAGAGGAGTATGTATCAAACACTCAGCCAGATGGCGAAGCACATTGCAAACAACCGAGGAGAAGTGACCGGCCATTCAAGCGTTTCCCAGGAGTGGGAACGTATTGCCGACGGTATGGAGCGAGAGGCCAATGCAGGTGCTGAAGCATTTGGAGAGACGGTGGAAACGGCAGCAGCGCCAACAGCAGAAGCCGTGGAAGCTGGAGTGGGTTTTTCTGAAGCCGCAGAAGCAGCTGCTGTAGGGGCCGAGGTGGCCGAAGGCGCCGCCGTCGCCGAGGAAATCATTGAAATAGCAGCCATCATCCTACTGCTGTAATGATAATCGAAGATTGGCCGACGCACTGGAGAAAAATTTCCCGGCAGTCGAGCTGCACAGGTTTTACCGTATGGTATTTTCCACGGTATTTCACCGTATTATTACACAGGAAAAAAATGCCGAGAAATGGCGAAAGTGTTTGGCTGTCAACTTTTCACCGTAAATTTTACGGGACCTTTCTACAATGTATGGGCGTTTAAATACCCACCTAAGTTGAACGAAAATCAAATATGCACGCTATATATCAACTTGTATATTGTATGCCGAATTGTAGCCACTATCGGACTACACTTAATCATGGACGCCAGGCGACATCTGGAGAAATACACTTTGGCCCATATCACATAAACACAAACTAGAGCTGAAAGGGTAAATGTCGTCCTGGGTATATACAAAGATTACCCAGGATCTCAATCTTCACTAAAACAATACCCTGGGTGTAGTTTCGGTAGCCGAACATCACCCAGCATCGTGGTATGTTACCTGGATTCAATGTTGTCGCGCCCGTGGTCATGTGATAGCCTGAAGAATGTCAAGAACAGCTACACTCAACAAGTACTGCGGCGCGAGACCGCGAGATTTCACGGGATTTCTAAATAGAACTCGTTCCTAGGCACTGATTGCGGATGCTGGGTGATGTTCGGCTACTGAAACTGCACCCAGGTTATTGTTTTAGTGAAGATTGACATCCTGGGTAATCTTTGTATATACCCAGGACGACATTTACCCTTTCAGCCCAACTAGAATGTTCAAACCAATGTTGTGACAATGGGCCGAATTTATAAAACATTGCAAAAGCTTACAAGCCAAAGACCCAAGGCCAAGCTTTTGCTTGTCAAGGAGAAGCACAAGCCAAAGAATTTGCTCACAAACATATTCATAATCAATTGCTTAACCTAATGACTTTTTCTTATAAAGCCAAGCAAGATATTGGGTAATACCGCAGTGCATAACTATTGTTGGATGGCAGAGGCAGCACTGCTGAACGTATACTTTTCATCACATGTCGCAGGGGCAGATACAGAGGTGGGTTCTGGGGGTTGGAACCCCCCCTCGGCGACAAGAGACACCATTGTTTTAATCACTAAACATCAAACATCTCGCTTGTGGACAAGGGCCTGCCCGTGTCTCTAACGCAGTCCTATCTTGATGATACGGTAGTTGCATCGATGATTCGATGAAACTCTATTCCCCTGCTTGGGACAACTGTTGGCCTGCTATACTGGTACTGCATTTTGTACACATGCACTCTCCTTCGAAATGTCTAAGAGGCAACAGATCACACTGTTGAAGAAAACGTTTGTAGAAAGACTTTTTCAACCTGAGAGGCCAGGAATGTCACGTGGCGTGTACCCTGAGAAGGTTTCGAGTAGACACCGTGAGCTATCATAAGATGTTCTGTTGCTGTTCGTCCTTAATAANTGCATAATAGGCTACTGAATTTTCATTACTGATTGATAAAAAAATAATGCCTTTAATTTGCTCGGGAAGAGACGGCGAAAAACTAGGCTAGGTTACTCTCCATGCACACCGATATTCGGCCCAACAAGATCATTCTAGGCTGCTGAAGCCTTGTGAATCAAACAGAGAAGACAAGGACATTGGTACCGGTATATGAAAATTCGAAGTTTGTGAGCTACATGTAAACGAACATTCGATGTGACCCGACAACACACGGCGATGACAGCTTCTCAATCACTCAAGACTCAGCTCCTAATTTCCTGTCGGAGAAGAGGTTTCCATTTCAGGCGGCGTATGTCAATGAGGTATTTATGACTGTTCAGTCCATGGTTTCCACAGTCCAGTAGTCCAGAGTCCATTGATCCATAGTCCATGTTTTTCGAACACCCTCGATGCGGTAGGTCGCAGGAGCTATCTCATCAGGTTTCATCCTACTTTTATAAACCTTCTCTTCTCTTCAGGGGCGGATCCAGGATTTTCTTGAGGGGTGGGTTCCGCTGGAACCCACTGGACCACTGGACTCGCGCGCGCCATCGGCTTGCGCTTCACCACTGGCGCCGATTCGGCGGGGGTCTGGGGACCTCCTCCAGGAAAAGTTTTAAAATGAGAAGCTCTGAGACGCGAATAGAGTTTCGTCGAACCATCGATGCAACGACTGTAGGCCTATCACGATGAATTAATCAGAAACACGGGCGGGTGCTAACGCTAAAAGCGAGATGTTTGATGTGAAGCGATAAAAGAGAAATGTTATCTTTGGTCGCCGAGGGGGGTTCCAATCCCCCCCCCCCCTCTGTATCCGCCCTGCTCTTATATGCATGAACATAGTGTCCGGCACGGGAAATGTGCTCCCTAAGGACGGTAGAGGTTAATCCACTCTGGAGGAGCTTGCACATATGACAGCAAATGCTTCATGGCATGAGGAAATGCTCATTTTATGTATACGTGCTCAAGCATTTTCTATCTAATGAAGGTAATGCTCGCAAGACAAAGCTTCTGCTAATTCTTGTAGGGAGTTGCTTGTCCTTTGAAGCAAAAGCGAAATTTTATAAATAATTATTCAAGAAAAAGCCCAGAAAACGCAAATGCTACTTTTGATGAATTCGGCCCTATGTACCGAGAATAAAATTGTAGTTTATCAGACTATACATGTAACACACACTTTAACTTTTGACTTCAACAATAGCAACTACAGTGTAAAATGTTTTAACCTGGTTTGTCGATATCTTCTAGTAACATGCATTGTGTATACCAATTTTTTACCGTAATCAAGTTATCCTGGAATCAAGTCTGGCCCTAGAACATTTCGATGGTGCTGCACATTCTTCCTAGCTTGACTGGAGTCGGGTCGACTGCAAATGGATAACCTCCCACTCATCGGGGGTCACGATGCGTCTTGGCACCGAAGATAAACATGTTCAACTCTTCATTTCATGATATTTTTGATTGGCAACTGATGCCGACTGTCGCGTGTGAGACACAACTGCAGTCATGTCACACCATATCCATGACTGATTTGTTCCACGCGGTCACGCCTCAGACACAGCATGCCTTTACTCCATGTAATTTATCCCACCGCAATTTGAACTGCTCCCCGTATTACCATCTTCACTGAGTTCAGGTAAATACTCGGCTTCTGCTCCCTTGACCTTCACGCAAGCAAACCGCATTCCGTGTTCAACGGATCTCCCCGGTGCCAAAAATAGCAACCAATCACGGCAAAGCTTGCACCGACCCACGTGCATGAAGTGTTCCCGGTAATGACGTTGACCAATCAAAATTTGATGAAATGACATCATTGATATTTTTTCTTCCGTGAAGACGAAGAAACGAGGCTTCTGATTGGGCACACGAGAAAATCCCAGTTGAACACGGAATCTGGGACCTTATTCACAAAGCTCCCGTAACTTTCAGGGTCCGCAAATCCTTTGTCAGGCTGATAGTGAACAATAGGTTTCCTGCCAAAGGACAATAGGGGCTTCCGGCAACGCTCCGTATCGTGGATCCGTATCACGTATGACGTATGACTTTGATAGAAAATGCATTAGCTCGATACGTCATACGTCATACGGATCGACGATACGGAGCCTTGCCGGAAGTCCCTAATAGTTTGCGCATTCCCGTACGTTACGGGAGCTTCGTGAATAAGGTCCCTGGCTGCTTGCTGCAGAGTGTAGGAAGAGGTGAGCCGATTTCTACACGATGCATTATGCAGAATGCGTATTACCCACAGTTCAAAAATGTTTCGGTTCACAGGATTCTCAGATGATGACCAAAAGGCGCCACTAGTGTGTGTTCCCGCGCCAAACCAGAGTAGTCTATTGATACCGCTCCTCGTGATTAAATCCTCTCTTCCGAACTCATTCCTACTATTTGATCATGGATCGAGCCGAGATGCAGAAAATCTAACACCAATGTCTTCAAGAGGCGCTAAAGCAATTAGGAGCATAATTTTCGGAATGTGCGCGACCGATATAAATGGTTTAATCGAGGTTAAAAGAAAAATTGGGCAAAAATGAATTAGATTTTGTCTTGGCATGGGAATAAAAACAAAAGTCATGGGGGCATATCGAACGGTAGAGAGCTCCCTCGGAATGCTTTCATTAACCGAGCCACCCTTACGCGGATATGATAGATTGTGAATCATACGAAACTCCCCAGGTTGACTTTTCGGGACAACCCCGATTGGGGATGTCCTGAAGTCGGGTGTCGGCGGACACTCGAAAGGGCCCAATATCCTTCCCGCCTCCAGCTCAGATGCAATCTTTTTATCAATGACCCCGGGATGGAGGTCAGCTGATGCTGAATTGGAACAGAAGACGCTATTCCTATCACCTTGATATTCCAACCTAAAACCATTAGTGAAACCGTCGAGTAAATACTTAGCAAGGGTAGGGTCATAACCATGAAGATACTTAGCCAAAACTCTAGGCTTGACTGGTGTTGGCAGCCGGCTTTGTACCGGTAGCGGGGGG
>NMRB01001321.1:129211-144506 GCA_002633025.1 Notospermus geniculatus
GCGAGGGGGGGGGAGCAGCTGCCCCTCCTCCAGAGCCAACTGGGCCTAAAAAACGTACCCCTATTATTTTAATGCATTTTGGGGAATGGCAAAAATGGTAGGCTATTCTGCCTCCCCCTGCCAGAAAGGCTTTTGCCCAAGAAGCAATATACCGGTAAATACGCCCAGAAGCAAAAAAAGTCTTTACCCAACCTTATTTTTTTTAATTTTAATTTTTTAAAATTTTGGCTCTTGGCTCTTTGGCTCTTGGCTCTCAGATTAGGGTGTCCCATTTTCATGGCCTACTTTTTATGCACTGGCCGAATGAAAATAGGTGCCATTTCAGTCTATGTAAACATGGGTCTGTGACTTCTGGGCCATGTCTATAGTTAGCGGTCATAGACCCGTCACGAAATTTGACGTCACGGAGAAGAAGTGCACGCCACAACGTCATCCATATGGAGGCAATGGCTTACATCAGTGACGTCTTATTTTTTGACGTTCTAGGACCGCTAACAGGCGGCCTGTAATACCAGGAAAGTCTCTCATTGCTTGCACCGCTTACGGGCCCTCTATAGACCCCCTCGAAACGTTTGTAAGGGGGAAACTGAGTGGTGATAGGTAGTGCCTTGTAGTACCAGTCGACTGTGAATCGGAAGCAAATCAAAAGCACTTCTATGAAATGACCTTTCCTCGACTGATTGTTACTTTGACGTGCATTCCTATGACCATTTATTTCACAGCTGTATTTTATTATGAAATTTTATTATGAAATTATGGAAGTGCCCACCTGGGTGAATGAACCAGAAGACCAAAAATGACAAATGTCCAATCGAAATGTTTCAGGGGAAGCCTTGATTCATGGGTAATATGATTATCGTCAAAATTTCAATGTCAAAACATTCTCGCTTGAGTAATTCTAATGTCATATGTGCCGGTCCATTTTCCAAACCGGCCGCTTGGTAACCATATATTAGGAATCCAATTGAACGAAAATTTGATGTACACGTACCGGTAGTAGATAGAGGGTACCTACAGTCGCGCGTCATATATATTCGACACTTTGACGTCGCACTGTTTGTGCGCAGTACCGGTGCCAAATTGCATGGCTCGATACGTTAAAACAGAACGGCTCATACGCCAAACGTATACACCTTACGAAAGAACAAGATACATGATTTCTGTAATTAAAAAATTGGGAAAAAATACCGAAGTCTGTAACCTGGGGAAGTCAATTTGTTCGCATTGTTGCTGATTTTTGATTTTTTGCGGATGGTTCAGGGAAACAGTTCCCAAATATGATTAAAGAATACAATCGCTTCAAAAATTCGTGAACAAACGCGGACATTAACAGTGGAAACTGCTATACACGTACATGTATCTAGATCATGGAGGTGAATACCGCCATGGTTAGATGTGTATATACAGTCGCGCGTCATATATATTCGACACTTTGACGTCGCACTGTTTGTGCGCAGTACCGGTGCCAAATTGGATGGCTCGATACGTTAAAACAGAACGGCTCATACGCCAAACGTATATACCTTACGAAAGTACAAGATACATGATTTCTGTAATTAAAAAATTGGGAAAAAATACTGAAGTCTGTAACCTGGGGAAGTCAATTTGTACGCATTGTTGCTGATTTTTGATTTTTTGCGGATAGTTCAGGGAAACAGTTCCCAAATATGATTAAAGAATACAATTGCTTCAAAAATTCGTGGGTGGGTAGTAGATATCTAAGGCTTTCACACAGACCGATTTTCTTCATTTTCGTTAAGCAGTTTAGAAATAAGCGACGAACGCGTCAATTCAGAAAGTGAATTTGACGTCACACGGAACGGCGCCGTCAGGGAAGAAATCGGCTCACCGTTTCAAAGGTACTGTGGCGCCATTCTCAATACTCTCATGGCAAATTTTCGTATTGTTATAGCGTCACTTAGCAAGTCCCCTTTGGGATAAAGTATCGATATTGTCCAAAACAAAGCAACATCGCAAATTCAACGTTTTTTCTATAAGTGCTGAAATTATACGTCAAATTCCGTGGTGCGGCGTAACGTTCTTTATTTCTTCCGCGACCTTCATCAAACGTTCTTCCAATGGTTCAGACTGTTCAAATCTATCAATACTAGATATGTTATGCTTCTAGTGATTCTTAACACCATGGAAATATTCATAACATGATATCTTTGGGTATGTGCCTACTGAAGCCTCTTTGAAATGGATTACAAATATTTTTGCATTTCCTTCCGACGTTTGCAAATGACGTCGCAACAATGCGAAAACGCAATAATGGACGTAGTTTACACGTCAGATGTCATCATCAATAATACGACGTCATGATGTCCAAATATTAGGTTGATTGGATGTATAGCAACAACGCAACATGCGATACACTAGGCGGTTTGTTTTAGGCGTAAAACGCAAAACGTCAAAGTGTCGAATATATATGAAACATGACTGTACCTGTTGTAAAAAATATGATTATGGTGATTGCTAAATAAATAATATCTGTTATGGTTTAGATATTGTCTTATTTTTTTGTATTCCAAGTTAGTAGTTTACACGTCAGACGTCATCATCAATAATACGACGTCATGATGTCCAAATATTAGGTTGATTGGATGTATAGCAACAACGCAACATGCAATATACTAGACGGTTTGTTTTACGCGTAAAACGCAAAACGTCAAAGTGTCGAATATATATGAAACATGACTGTAAGCTATGCATCCCAGGAGGCCATGCTAGGCCCTAAGGATCACGCACACTGATTTCAAGACACACGTGGGTAGTTATGATATAAATCGATAAACTATAGGCGATGTAAACGATACATACTAGGCCTACATCACAAATACCGTAAGTAAACAAGAGTACATACTTGCGATTTAAGGAAATACACACCGAAATTGCCATGGGAACGCTTGCCCTCTTTTATGAACCTACAGACGACTGCTTCTGTGAGTTAAGGTAATCCAGTATACGAGCCATTGTAAAATAGAATGTATGTCAAGGTTTATCAAATAGGAAAGGGTCAACAGTCTCATGAAGATAAACTGAAGTATGTGAAATAGATGTGGTCAGGACAGAACACTTGGGGCCGTATTCAAAAAGGGTGTTTAAGACTTAGACGCGTGTAACTTCGTCAAATGCATGGCGGAAATGTGTGCATTTAGTGAAGTTACACGCGTCTAAAGCATGGCGCACGCGTGCGACTAAAATGGGGGCGACTACCGATGCGACTGTTAAGTCGCATGCGATAATGACCTTTGAGGTTGATTAGTGATGTCATCCGCGACATCACTGATCTTCCAAGGAAGCATTTGTCGCAAACGAGTTAACAAAAATTAAAAAAATAAAAATACAGGAAGTTCACAGTTTATTGGTCTTTGGTGGAAATTTTCTAAGTCCAAAAACTAGGCCCACAAAGGGAGGCCGAGTTTGAATGGTATAAAAGTCAGATCACTTTCGTGGCAAGTTCTTGGCCAAGTGCAGTATGCATTGATTTTGGGAGGGATCAATTTTACCGGTAATAGACCAATACTGATCAATTTCACAAATGCCCACCAGGGGTAATTCATGGTTGATCTTGAGGACGTGGCATCAAAGAACCAAATGACTGAGTCCAAACCACAAAATGTGATGTTTTTGGGAACCATGAATTACCCCTGGCCGGCCTTTGTAAAATTGATCAGTAGGGGACTACAATTGATCCCTCCCAAAATCAATCCATAGTGCACATTGGCTGAGAACTTACCACGAAAGTGATCTGACTTTTATACCATTCATCCTAGGCCTCCCTTTGTGGGCCTTGTTTTTGGACTTAGAAAATTTCCAGGGAAGACCAATAAACTGTGAACTCCCTGTATGTTCAGTTGCTGCTGTGGTCGCAAGGCCGGTCGCCTAAGAAAATCGCTCGAAAACTATCGCGCGATAATCACCCTTTTGAATACGGCCCTTGTTCAAAATACGAAATCGATAAAAACATATGATCATAACCAGAAATACAGCACGTTTCCTGTACACAATATGTAAGTACCGGTACATGTATTTTTATGCTGGGTTTGAGACCGGTGTCAGATTGGTGGCACATTTTAAGAATCTGACGTCATCTGAACATATATGTCAAATTCAGGTTATGAGTTCTATTAATGAAATGGCTTTACAGGTGTGACATCTGCAGGTGTTCCCGTATGCCAGTCTGTCCCCTTATTGTTTGGGATACGCTAGCAGATAGATCGACACGTTTCTCTCTGTGTCCCCCATCGTCAAGTCGCAGGTTCTTCTGTCTGACAATAGCGGGGTAACACTCACAAATGGGCAGCATTCAATAACGTTACACCGTATCGCGTGTTTTCCTGCTGCTGCGGGGAATGTCTCAGTTAAACCCAAGGTACACAAGCACACGTCTAAGAAGCCAAACGTTTCAATATTCAAAAAACGATATACAGTGAGTACTTAGTTAACTGGTTCTGGCTCAAAAATTTTCTAAGTCCATGAAAGGGGCCCAGAACAGGAGAAATTACACCAAGTCATTTTGTGGTCGCCTATCCTATTAATACGGTCATTGATTGGGAACTTTGATTGAATGATGTTGATTTCTGGTTGTCGTCAGTCAGATGTTTGTGGTTGGTTTCTTTATGAATGAAAGGTTTTGGAAGTTGTGGTCAGTCAGATGTTTCATGAATAAAAGGTTTTTGTAGTTGTGTAATTCTGTTAAACAGTTTAATAGGCGTTTCCTCAAATGTAGAGTGTATTATGGCTCTTTCTGTCCCAGTCCTTGAGTTTGAAGGGAAAAAGATGTTGAAACAAAATACTGGAAGCAATGGAAATGTGAAATCTTTGAAAATGATGGAACTTCCCCTAGGATTTTGTTACAGAATGTGTTGGGCATCATCAGTAGGGCCTGGGCTGATGTAGCCACTGAGTCTGCTCAAACGTCATTTCAAGTTGCGGGTCTGACCCCACAACCTGATGGTCATTGTAGTGACTTGGTATGATCTACTTCTTGGTGACCTAAGTTGTCAGATGATGAAGATGTACAATTTAATGACAACATGCAGTTGTAAATCCATGACATAAAATCCATTCTTAATGCATAGAACATGTTGTGACTAAGAGATACCCTCCTTCCCCAGACCATGGGCAATCTGGTCAGACTCCACAACAGAAGCATGGAGGCTGACGTAATGTTTCTGGAAAAACATGAACCTGATGACCCCCCCCCCGCTTCACTTGAAACCATGCGTATCGCTTTCCCATCAGAGAGCATGTTGCGGTTTCTATGTAAAATCCTGGAAGAAAATGACAATGATCATTTTCATACACCATGTCATGGTCTGAACATAGCACACCAAGCAGGAAAGCCTATTCATACTGCCATGAATGAATTTAGACCCTACAACCCTTATGGGGCCTCAAATGCAAATTATAATGATCTGTAGTGACCTTCCACTAAAATTGGGTCAGAACCAGTTAATTAAGTACTCACTGTATTTATGTTGAATGTAAAATATTTGTATGTGACAATGATTTTGTTTGTTTCATATTTTTTATTCGATGCAAAATATTAATATTCGAAAAATACAGTTTTCATTTAACAAGAGTCCCATGGGCCTTCCACGCAGCTGACTATGACCTGCCAACTCAAGAGGTTGGAGCGGGAAGAGAGACAAGTAGGAATAGTTCACCTATAGGTTTTCATATGGAAATCAGTGCGAGCAGGTTCAGAGACAAGAACAGAGAGTGATGCCCCATCCCTAAGTGAAGGAAATAACTGTTACGGTGTGGGAACGTGACAGTTTTTTTTGAAATAAGAGATTCCACTAGCGGCAATATTGGAAGGTGATGCAGAATCAAAATCTAGAGGGTACACCCTCTGCCCCATATCAATATGCTCATAAGTATGAAGTTGATCGATCGAGTGGTTCTCACAAATCACATTATGGAATGGAACGCAACATCAGAGACAGCCACCTAGCGGCCATATATGAAGTTGGAATGCAACTAAAATCCACAGGGCACACCCTCTAAGCCACGTCACTATTCTATGCCTCTAACATATGGAATTATTGACGAATATCTCAAGTTATGGACCAGAATGCGAAATTCAAAATGCACCAGCTGGTGGCCATATTAGTGGTTGGAGTACACCTAAAATTTATATGATGTAGCATCTGACCTATATCACTATGCCTCTAAAGGTTTGGTGGGAAGGGGTTTATATTAATATCACTAGGTAAATCGAGTACGAAATGAAAACGTCTATCATGTCCACAGCGGACTGCAATTGATTCTGGTAGTTGAAGTCGGAGTCGGAAAAGTGCGCAACCTCGCTAATAGGCCTACAATCCTTGGTGAATCGAGATACATATTTTTGAAACTCACTGGGTGGTTAGGGGTTAATATCAGATAATAGGCGATAATTTTGTTTGTCTGGGATAAAAATGTCACTGAACACATTTTTCATTGAATACAAAAGAAATGTATAAAATATAAACCAAAATTTTTATGCATGTAATATTTATGTGGGATAAAAATATTTTGTGCGATATTTTTTGTGTGAAAAAAAAACTATTGAATACAAAAATATACAATATATAATGATTGTTGAACATATATTAAAGGGACTGGAAGGATAAGAGACCATCTTACGGATCGTGCACTTGAGCAAACCGTATAAAGTAAGAGATATTTCTTTGAAACTTGGCACACATATACCTTGGCCCAAAACATAATCAATGATGACAAACTTTGAGATGGACCTAGCAACCACCACAGCAACCTATTGTTTTCTGGTTTTAAGGGGTTTCCCCTCCCAAAAAGGGGTCAAACATCAGTGAACATGGTTGTCTGTTGCAACATAGCTCAGATGAATCCCACTACACCATTACTACATAATCAGAGATTGCATAATTCTGTTGTCACCACAGCAACCTACTCTTTCCTGGGTTTATGGGTTTCCCTTCCCCAAAAGGGGTCAAACATCATTCAACATGGTTGTCTTTTGCAGCGTAGATAAGACGAATCCCATTGCCTCATTATTACGTAATCTGATTGCAAAATTTGTTTTCTCCTTTTGAAGTATTATATTCTGCTTTTTCATTCTGTTATTGATTTCCTTCAGAACAAAGATATAGAATAGAATCAGTCATTTCACAAATAAACTAACAAGGCAAGACACTCTTAAAACCCAAGTTTATCGACTGTTCGGTGAGATTCACTAAAGCAGCTAACATGACAGTGCAGTCGTCAACCAGAATTACTGTAATCCATTGAATGAACATGCATACCGGTATCCTCCATAAGAATTATCATTTTTCATCGGTTATGTGGGAATTGTAGAGTTGTACTGTGCAAACCTTCAACCAATCCCAGGGCCGTATTTAGCTTTTNAAATGGTACAAGGGACAAAAGGTACCTAGGACAAAAGGTACCTAAGACAAAGTGTACCAGGACAAAATGTACCTAGGACAAAACGTACATAGGACAGAAGGTACCCGGACAAAAGGTACCTAGGACAAAAGGTACCGATTAATTGTTTTATTTTTTTCTCAGTTCTAACCTCCTGGGTTAATCTGCGATTAGAAATGTCGTGGTCAGATGACCCAAAGAGGACGAACGCCCATTCAATATTGCAAGCTTTTCAGATATTATGCTCATTGTGGATTCATGGGTATCAAAGAGTGATCCTCTACATATCCACATGGGTGTACCTGAGCACAGGAGTGCAATGAAAACCCATGCTCTGGGAGGATGTTCTCCTTGAACATTACATCAGCCTGTAAGAGGGCATGAAATCAAAAGCAGGGATCCTTGTAAGTTACACAAGAAAATAATTTCCTCTTTCCCTTTAAAGCGATGTACTCGCGAGGTCGAAAATGAAATCTCGTTCAACTATCGCGACCCGCGATAGCTCCCCAATTTCATTCATAGCTGGCGGGATTCTTGAAACTGATCTCGTGTGATTTCTAGCACCGTTGAACCATCAAATTACGGTATCGTCTACGTTTTATACAATAAAACGTTCATGAAAAATCTTTTATTAATATTATTTCAATGAATTTGGGCGACATTAGTGTTTGCTGCTGGAATAATTTCAAAATCTCACGGGTTATTTCCGAGAACGAGATCGAGAGACTGACAACAAACATGGCGCGGAAAAATCCGAAGTGTGAGGAAGACTGACCAGAGAATTCGCATCACTGCATCACTTAGTCAGATGGCGGCGTGTGATGACAGAAAGTTGTTGTAGCACTAATGAGGACTTAGCAGTGTACCTCCTGAACGTCGTTGAACCCCGGCCAACACCATCCTTTGCATGTTTTGCGGATGACTCCAAGTCGTCTCCGTCGGCATCACTCACTGAGTGACACTGTCAATCATGNAATGAAAACCCATGCTCTGGGAGGATGTTCTCCTTGAACATCACATCAGCCTGTAACAGGGCATGAAATCAAAAGCAGGGATCCTTGTAAGTCACACAAGAAAAGAATTTCCTCTTTCCCTTTAATGCTGCTCTGGAATAAAGCAACCAGTGCCATGAATGCTGCCCCCACCTCAGAAATGGACTCCACGGATTCAATTGAAAAAAAATTGACAAAAATCCGTCTCTTGGTTAGGAAGAAATAGCACTTTCAATGATTTGGGTTTTGGCCCCCTCTAGTGGCAAAGGGCACAGCATTAGCCCTGCTGGGTCTTCACAGGAAAAAAAATCAACTCGAGTGGAGACTCAGAGTCTCACTTTAGGGACAAAATGGTTCGAAACACTTTCTGACTCAAAATAAAACATAAAATATTTCGGCGCGAGACAATGACACCTCGTTCCGAGAGAAAATATTTCGGGTTGAGATACTGACAGTCTCGACCTGAGAGAAAATATTTTAGGCCGAGATGTCATTGTCTCGCGCCGAAATATCTTCTGTTTCATTTTGAGTCAAAAAGTGTTTCGAACCAATTTGCCCCTAAAGTGACACTCTGAGTTTCCACTCAAGTTGATTTTTTTTCTGTGTTGCGGCCAAGCGGGCTAAAAACGAACCCGCACAACTCCCCCCACCGAGGACAAGTCATCCCTAGGACAACTCACCCGTTGGGTGCAGGCAACGCGGGAGGTGAGAACTAAGATAAATAGCATGAAATATTAAATCGGTACCTTTTGTCCTAGGTACATTTTGTCCGGGTACCTTTTGCCCTAGGTACGTTATGTCCTAGGTACGTTTTGTCCCGGTACGTTTTGTCCGGGTACATTTTGTCCCAGGTACGTTTTGTCCTAGGTACATTTTGACCTAGGTACATTTTGTCCTAGGTACCTGCATGTGAAGTTTCGGCCCGATAGGACATCCAATATGGCCGACAGGTGGCGTAAACCGAAAAATCATCAACGTGCTATATCTCAGGAACGACTTCACCCAAAGCGCTCCAGTGTGCTATGTGGCCCCCTGCAGATGACCTTTATCTGCATGTGAAGTTCCGGCCCGATCGGACATCCAATATGGCTGCCAGGTGGCATAACCCCAAAATCATCAAAGTCCTACTTGGGAATGACTTCCCAGATTGCTCTATATGATATGTCATGTATGTACCTCCTTCTGTCATTAATGGAATGTAAATCAATTTTGAAATTGTTATGAATGTTCAGATGATAACCTTGACGCAAGGAAACCAACCGCCGCGTAGCGGCAAATCAGCGAAGCTTACTAATTACGTATGCGTTTCACAGCAATCATTTCGGCCTTGGACAGGTAAATTCGCCTGAAACTTTGTCACGTGATACTGAATTTACAAGAGTAAGACGGGCGTTCAAACCGTACAGGATCGGTGTGTATCATAATTGTTAGGCGAACTCATGTGAAAACTGGTCCAAAATGGGATCCAGTTATGAGTTTGAAGCGGTTTTTGGTAACCGGCGATGAACATGTGACGTCATCAACTGGCCTATAAATTATTCTCAGGGACGAAACTGCACGAAAACGAATTTAGACCATTCCGCTCGCTGAATACAGTGACGTTGCTGATGGCGTCATAATCGCTAAGATTGGTTACCCGATTTCTCCGCTTGGGGCTGGCTGTACCAGTCTGATAATCAGCTGATAATCGCTTTTCGAAAACAAGTTAGTCCATTCTGCTCGGCCGTTTCACACATGTGAAGTTCAAAATACACAGGTCGCGCGAGGTGTACTTATCGTGGTATGGCGAAGGCATTCCCCTTTTCCGCGTAATCTGTGTGGAAATTGTCTGCTACAGTGAAATAATATTTACTTATTATGCAATGTGTTGTTAGTGTTGGGGCCGTCCGTGTTGCNTATAGGACAAAATTGGTCAAAATACATAAAACTGCCGTTTCCAATTACGTAACTGGTTAAAAACTACAAAAACATGCTCATGTGATCAAGGGGCACCATGTTTTTATCTGTTGGTTATACATTTATGGGGTGTAAATCCAACCGTTCAAAACTTAGCTGTACATCGGTTTCAATTCTCCTGTACAAAGCTCATTTCTTGGGTCCAATGATTAGGTCAGTTATTTGACCTTCGACCTTGAAATTTGACGTTCAGAGGTCAAAATCCCCTTGGCCAACAGGTGATTCTGAAAGTTCATTTCATGATCTTACTTACTCCATGCATTGGAGCAACTTTAACATCCAATGCCATCAAAAGTTATATAAGAGGTTTTGGCCGGCTGACTATCATGTCATTGTGATGATATTGTAATGTAAATATTCCAATATGTTAATTTGAATATTTTATAGTATCATGATATTTTATTATTATGGTTCCCGATCAATCAGATCGGGAACCATATTGTGTTTGGTCATGGTGTCTGTGTGTGTATGTGTGTGCGTGTGTGTGTACCTTTTGTCTGGGTACCTTTTGTCCGGGTACCATTTGCCCGGTACATTTTGTCCTAGGTACGTTTTGTCCGGGTACGTTTTGTCCTGTCACCATCCATAATGATCTGTCTCCGGACAACTTCTCTTGGACAATTCATTTTCTAGCAAATTCATCCCAAAACATGCCTATCTTGTCCTAGTGCCTCTGGGATGAAATGGCTTGCATGGGGACAAATTGTTCATGGATGATTGTCCCAGAGCTTACTTCATACTGAAGGCAATGTTAAAGGTATGGTGACAACAGAGAATTATGCAATCAGATTATGTAATAATGATGCAGTGGGATTCATCTTAGCTATGCTGCAACAGACAACCATGTTCAGTGATGTTTGACCCCTTTTTGGGAGGGGAAACTGCTAAAAACCAGAAAACAATGTGTTGCTATGGGTGTTGCTAGGTGTTACATAACAGCTGCATCTCAAAGTTTGTCATCATTGATTATGTTTTGGGCCAAGGTATATGTGGCCAAGTTTCAAAGAAATATCTCTTATGGTTTGCTCAAAGTGCACGATCCTTCCAGCCCCTTTTACACAATACACCAAATTATTTTTGAATGAAAAATATTGTATTTTTCGAATATGAATGTTTTGTATCGAGAAAAAAAATTATCAAACATAAAAATATCATTGTCACAAAAAACTATTTTACATTGAACTTAAGGTCTCCCGATACATATGCGAATATTTTGGGATCCTGGAAATCAATGCTGCAAAAGCCGAGGGCGTCCGGAAATACCGTGCTATTCTTGCCATTCATGATGAATCTATCTCTTATCTGTCGAATCATGCATGTAAGCAACATGATATTAAGCACAGTACACTAATCTCTAATTAACGAAGGTTAAAGCTGAACTGCATGAACGAAAAGCCCCCATGCGGCGACCAAGAGAAATGCTAACGCCCTGCAAACACCTCAAACGAAGGCTCAGAACATGATAGACCCAACGAAGCCAGGAGGGCGCCACCTTATTTGCCTCCGGGCAGCAGAGCTGTCAACATTTCCGGATACATCCTACACTACTGAAAGAAAAAAATTATAGTCATTTAGACGGAACTCGAACCGTCGACCTTCTGATTTATAACCCACCACTCTATCCATCCGGCCAACGAGCCAACTGACAAAGACATGATTTGCGTTTGTCATAGACGTAGGCCTTCGACTTGCGTAATAATACTATGAATAAGAGAAAACACAGGAAGCCTACCAACAAGATCGGTGGCCGAATGGGGAAGACGGTGGAGCAAAGATAACAGGGCGCGGGTTCGATTCCCAGCTGGATCGAACTTTTTTCTTTCAAAAAAAGTATTCAGCAGGAGCTCACCAGAGGTTGTTGACACCTTGACAGCTCGAAGACAAATAAGGTGGCGCCCTCCTGGCATCGTTGGGTCTATCATGTTCTGAGCCTTCGTTTGGAGGTGTTTGCAGGGGGTTAGCATTTCTCTTGCTCGTCGCATGGGGCTTTTCGTTCATGCAGTTCAGCTTTAACTTGATGTAACGTAATCGGGGCGATTGCAAGTATGCCCCTGCTCTGGTGCATACGCTGCATTTCGAGTCACAACCAAGATCGATAGGGAACCTCCCTCGATCCACCCCAGTACACAACACAAATATGAGAGAAATCGGACAACCCGTTCTTGAGTTACAGTCTGGAATGCTAAAACAAAGATGTCTTCCTGGCAGCCATATTGAATATCGGGTCGCAACTAAAATCGATAGGGAACCTCCCCCGATCCAGCCCATTACACCATACAAATATGAAATAAATCGGGCAACCCGTTCTTGAGCTACGGTCCGGAATGCTAAAACGAAGATGTCTTTCTGGTGGCCATATTGGATATTGGGTCGCAACCAAAATCGATAGGGAACCTCACCCGAACCACCCCATAACACCATACGCCTACAAATATGAGAAAAATTGGGCAACCCGTTCTTGAGTTATGGTCCGGAATGTAAAACCAAGATGTCTTCCTGGGGGCGATATTTAATATCGGGTCGCAACCAAAATAGATAGGGAACCTACCCCCGATCCACCCCATCACACCATGCAAATATGGGATAAATCGGGCAACACGTTCTTGAGTTATGATCCGGAATGCAAAATCCAAGATATCTGCCTGGCGGCCATATTGAATATTGGATCGCAACCAAAATCGATTACGGAACCACCCCTGATCCACCCCATAACACCATAAAAATATGAGATAAATCGGACATTCCATTCTTGAGTTATGGTCCGGAATGCTAAAACCAAGATGTCTTCATGGTGGCCATATTGGATATCCGGTCAGAACCAAAATCAATAGGGAACCTCCCCCGATCCACCCCATTACACCTTGCAAATATGAGAAAAATCGGGCATTCCGTTCTTGAGTTATGGTCCGGAATGCTAAAACCAAGGCGTCTTCCTGGCGGCCATATTGAATATTGGGTCGCAACCAAAATCGATAGGGAACCTTCCCTGATCCACCCCATTACATCACGCAAATATGAGATAAATCGAGCAACCCGTTCTTGAGTTACGGTCCGGAATGCAAAATCCAAGATATCTTCCTGGCGGCCATATTGAATATTGGATCGCAACAAAAATCGATAGGGCACCTCCTCTGATCCACCCGGTTACACCAAAGAAATATGAGATCAATCCGACAACCCATTCTTGAGTTATAGTCTGGAATACAGTGCGGCGGCGGCGGATGACGATCGACGGAAACCCACTGAGAACAGGCTTACTGGAATTTGCGCAAAATCAAAATGCGCAATGGAAAATGCGCAAAGGGGAGATATCATTATTCAAAAACACACCATTAAAAGATTAGACTTCCGTTCGAATCTCGCCAATCACGTTTCATGTCCCATGGACCCCAGACGTGATCATCATTCTTGAACGCTCACGGTTACGCGTGATCAGTCCGTTTCTTTTGGTAATGCCGCTGTAGAGGATGAAATTTTTCATCCAATTTTCTGAATATGCTCAATAAAGGCCTACATACACTGAAGCCCCGATAGGCCTGGAATTTCGGGGAAAAAATGGATTTGATCGTGTATGTACAGTGGGCATTAGTTATGGTTCAAACTGGAATATTATGCAAATACATGTATCAGTGAGTGAACTCGTGCGCTCTCGGGGAACCTCCAAACCCCCTTGTTGGGAACACAGTCCTTCCTATCTGCTTTTGTTTTTGTATGGGATTTTTCATATTGTTTATTCATTCACACACACAAAATTGACGTAGGCCTAACCATTATACTCGCTCAGCGAAGCGGCTCACTGGGCTGTCGCGAATTAATATCGATCCACACATCCGAGTGCGTCTCAACATAATGCATGCGCCTTTCTGGGAACCCAAAACTCGAGGCCAGGCTACCCACGCAATGCTATCGGACGCGCAAGAAAGCCTGGATCGAGGACAATTCTGTTGCGCATTTTCCCATTGCGCATTTTCATTTTGCGCAAATTCCAGTAAGCCCTGAGAACATAATGCCCCCGTCAAATTCGTTGAGCGAGGGCATAATTACTAACTTACATTTTTTCACTTGATTTTACGCCATTTGCATCCTATTAGGTCTGAGAGGCCAGGCTTGGGAAACATGGTGTATCAAAGTTCACAGAGGGATTTCTCAAAATTCATCCTCTGCCAGGTCTAATAGGATAATTAGTCGCTCAAAATGGTGCAAAAATGATTTTTGGCGATATCTTTGCGGAAAACAATTTATTTAAAAAATCCCTCTGTACAGCCATCCGTGCTGACGAAAGGTATCCGATACAAAAAGAATTTTCGAAATTCATCAGAAGTGTAGAAATGAGAGCAGTTTTAGTGAAGACACCCTCTGACAATAGTAGTATTCATATGTAAATAACCCACGTAGGGCAGTTCCTAGCCCTTTCTGATTATGAGCTATAGTAAGCTTAGTATAATCCGGGAAACCGCAGACTTGACGACATGCGGGTTGTTATATTCATCGAACCGAACTAACCACAATGTCGCCGAGTCGCACACATTTGGGCGCGAATTAAAGCTTATGTGTCGGGAGACTTTAAATATTATATCGTTTATTGAATATTGCAACGTTTGGCTTGCCGTTGACCACTAGCCCATTGGCTGATATTCATAAAAGGTAGCAAATTCTTTTACTTCAAATTTTGGAGCAGGTTTGCATTGGCCCTCTCTGTGTGAATCTTAAGTAAAAGCATTTGCTAATTTTTATGAATACATGTACACTCATGGCCCAAAAAATGGACAGCAATTTTTCGTGAATATCTCCAAACCGATGACTTCCCATTTCGCCAAATCCCATTTCGACAAATTCCCATTTCGCCAAATTCCCGATATTCCAATGGTATTCATTCCTAAGAGGACTGATGTTATTTTGTACAGGCACGCGGATCAAAGGGGAGGGCGCACCCGCCGCAGCCCCCCCCCCCC